>SJYV01019535.1:0-16627 GCA_006410875.1 Neotragus pygmaeus
TGACAAAGCCTCTTCCCTCTCTGAAGGTTCCTTTCGCTGGGCGCACAGCGTGGAGCACCTCAGCTCCCCATCAGGGCCGAACTCGTGCCCCTGCTGTGGAAGCACAGTCCTTGCCCCGGAGCCCCAGGGACGACCCCGACCGCCGTCCTTGCTGTCACGGACGCGCCGTCCTTGCAGGGCGCAGAGCCGGGCAGCTGCCATACGACTGCGCTTGGCTCTCAAACTGCACGGACACCGTTATATTTCTCCGGAAAGAGTTGATCTAGGAAAACTTGAACCCACGGGTGGTCTCACAGCCATCTTCTCTACTTACAAAGATCATCTGGGTTTAGGCAATAGCCATTTAAATCTCAATAAATGAGACATAATTTATGTGCAATAAAATACACCTATTTAAAATGTACAGTTCGATGAATATTCACCGGTGAAACCATCGCAAAGTCGGCAAAGTCGCTTCAGTCGTCCGACTCTTTGCGACCCCATGGACTGTAGCCCACCAGGCTCCTCTGCCCATGGGATTCTCCAGGCAAGAACCCCGGAGTGGGTTCCCGTGCCCTCATCCAGGGCTGAAGTCATTACCAAATGTATGCACAGGACAGCTTCGTCATCCTAAAGGTTTCCTTGGCCCCTTTGGAGACCACCCCTCTCTCCATCCTTAAGGACTTCCGTGTGGCTCAGACAGTAAAGCGTCTGTCTACAATGCAGGAGACCTGGGTTTGATCCCTAGGTCGGAAAGATTTCCTGGGGAAGGAAATGGCAACCCACTCCAGGCCTGGAAAATCCCATGGACAGAGGACCCTGGTAGGCTACAGAGGCTACAGCCCATGGTGTCACAAAGACACATCCTTAGGCTTAGGCAAACACTGATCTGCTTTCTGTTACTACAGATTAGTCTGCATATTCTCCACAAAAATGCAATCATACTGCATATTGGTTTTCTAGATCTGCAGCAACAAATTCCCACAGACGGGATGGCTTAAAACAACAGAAATTCCTCTGGAGGCCAGAAGTCCTAGGTCAAGGCGTCCCTGGGGCCTGGACACCTCTGGAGTTTCAAGGGCTGGTCTTTCTCTGCACGCCCGCCCTCTGGGGCCCCCGGGGCTCCTGGGCTTGGCAGCATCACTCCAATCTCTGGCTCCATCTTCACATAGCCCTCCCTGTGTCTCTGTGCATGCATCTGTGTCTCTGTGTCTTTTCTGCGATGACACTTTAAATCCAGGATGACGTCGTCTTGAGATCATTAATTACGTCTGCAAAGACACTGTATCCAGAAAAGGTCACCAAAGAGAAAATCTCAGTTCTCCTCCGGGTTCTCCTTTCTGACATGACCCCAGGCTCACCACACCTCTGACAGCAGGTGTGGGTGGGGTTTTCCTTGCTAAAAGCAATTCTCCACAAGACCAGCTGGGTGTTCTACAGTTTAGTTCAGTTCAGTTCAGTCGCTCAGGCGTGTCCGACTCTTTGTGACCCGATGAATCGCAGCATGCCAGGCCTCCCTGTCCATCACCAACTCCCGGAGTTCACTCAAACTCTCGTCCATCAAGTTGGTGATGCCATCCAGCCATCTCATCCTCTGTCGTCCCCAATGTCACTCAATTCTGACGCTCTCTGCCTAGATCCTACAGGTTAAGGTCAATCCTACAAGACCACCCACTTCATATGCCAATCATAGGTTCAGACCACCACCTCTGCTCTGACCAATGGGCTGAAAGTCAAAGGCTCCAGCGAGGGACTTCTCTGGTGGCTCAATGCCAGGGCAGGGGACCCAGGTTCGCTCCCTGGTCCGGGAGGACTCTGCATGCCTCGGGCAACTAAGCCGGTGTGCCCCAGCTACTGAGCCCATGCTCCGCCACCAGAGAGGCCACAGCTGGAGAGCAGGCCCTGCTCACTGCAGCTAGAGAAAGCCCAAGTGAAGGAATGAGGGCTCGGGCAGCCATGAAAAAAGGCTCCATCAACCCCTCCTTTGGCTTGATGAGCTGCTCGAGCAGCTCACAGAGCTCAGGGACACCAGTCATTGACTCTTTACCAGGTTGTTACAGAGAGAGAGAGAAAGTGAAGTCGCTCAGTCGTGTCCGACTCTTTGCAACCCCATGGACTGTAGCCTAACTGGCTCCTCCATCCAACCACAAGATTTTCCAGGCAAGAGTGCTGGAGTGGGTTGCCAATTCCTTTTCCAGGGGATCTTCCCCGCCCAGGAAATGAACCTGGGTTTCCCACATTGTAGGCAGATGCTTTTATCATCTGAGCCTCCAGGGAAGTTATTATAAAAGGATGCACTAAAGGTTACCGAGGAACAGCCAAATGGAAGAGTCAAAGAGGCAAAGTTTACGGAAAGCAGGGTGGAGCGTCCACGTGCTCTCTAGGCATCTCCGCCCCCAGCCCCCGACGTGTTCCACAACCTGGGAGCTCTCTGAGCCCCGTGCCTTGGGGACTGTTATGGGGGCGTCATCACAGAGGAATGGTTGATATCCGGTCCTTTGTAAGCTCCTCTCTCTGGAGACTGAGAGATGGGCTGAAAATTCTAGGCTTCTGAGGATGGCTTGGGGTTTCTGTAACCAGCCCCAATCCAGAAGTCCCCCCAGGTCACCTCATTAGAGCAAAAGACATTTTGATCATCCAGGAAATTCCAAGGGATTTCAGAACTCTGTGTCAGGAACAGGGTCAGAGGCCAAGCAGAACAAAAGATGCTCCATTTTTAATATATTATATTACACATAATGTTTATATTTTTTATACAAAAGCTTTTCTATTGCACTTGATAAAGAACACAACAACAAAGAGAAATTAGAAAGCATAAACTAAAGGAAATGAGACCACTGATTACGGATCAGAAAACGTGAACAGGCTAGACCATCACACAGCCTGCTGCTGCTGCTGAGTCGCTTCAGTCGTGTCCGACTCTGCGACCCCACAGACAGCAGCCCACCATGCTCCCCCGTCCCTGGGATGCTCCAGGCAAGAACACTGGAGCGGGTTGCCATTTCCTCCTCCAATGCATGAAAGTGAAAAGTGAAGTCACTCAGTCATGTCCGACCCTCAGCGACCCCATGGACTGCAGCCCACCAGGCTCCTCCGTCCATGGGATTTTCCAGGCAAGAGTGCTGGAGTGGGGTGCCATTGTCTTCTAGTTGTTCTTAAAAGTGGCTGTTCATTAGAAATGCAGGAAGATGGTCCACTTTTTCTTTTCCTAGCTTCTCATAGCAACACGACTCAGGTAACATTTGTATATATTAACTGAACTATTATAGGTACAGACATTCTGTTTCAGATTATTTCCATTATTTGTTATTGCAAGATATTGAATATGTTCCCTGTGCAATACAGTAGGTCCTTGTTATTTATTTTATACATAGTAGTGTGTATCTGCTAATCCCAAACTCCTAATTTACTTCTCCCCCCAACCCAGGGCTCTTATCACTTATGAAGTTACCAAGTTTTCAGGAGCTTTGTGCCAGAAGCCAGAGCACGGACCGATATATACGTTCCATGATCGCAGTCACATCTCCAGGCCCCAAGGGTGAGCCCCTGGGTGTATCAGTCTCATTATCTCCTCACCTGCAGATGGACCTTGGATTCTTTTCAGTCTCTGACTATTGCTAATAAAACAGCCACGATCTCATGTGTACACGCCTTTACATGCATATGTGTCCATTCCTTTTGGTTAAATGTGCTTTGCCCAAGTGTGGATCTAACTTTAAACAAAACTGCCAAGAGCTTTCCCAAACTGAGCGCACTATTTTCCCTCCCATCAGCAGGGCATGAAGTTCCCCTTGCTCCACACCCTGACCCAAACCCGGTGCTTGTAACGTCAGTCTTTTCACATTTAAACCATTTGAGTGGGTGTGTAGCGATGTTTTCACTGTGGCTTTTATTTACATGTCCTTGATGACTAAGGATGGTGAATATCTTTTCATGAGCTTATTAACGATTCATACATTTTATGAAAGCTCTGTCTAAACCCTTGGCCTATTTTTAATCAAAGTTTGTCTTCTTAGTATTGTAAACATTACTTTTTGAAATGTTTTCTTTTTTTCCTGACAAGTATGAACAAAACTATTTTTTTAATTTGGGAGCTTAGAAAGCTCTGCCAAACGATAACAGCCCAGCAGAGACGTTATCTGAACCAGGAGGGAAATTCTGTCTTGAGCAGCTCTGGCGGTACCGGGGGTGACCGGAGACCGGGGGTGCGGGCCTGCGCTGCGCTCTTGGTTCCCTCCACTCCCAGCAGGTCACACACAGCCTCGGACCCCCACCTCTCCATTTGCAAGATAAGGAGCTTGCACGAAAGTGATCACACTTTCTTCAAGTCCCAACACGCATGGCTGTCGTGCAGCTGCTCAGTCGTGTCCGACTCTTTGCGACCCCATGGACTGCAGCACGCCAGGCTTCCCTGTCCTTCACTCTCTCCCGAAGCTTTCTCAAACTCACATCCGTCGAGTAGGTGATGCCATCCAACCATCCTGTCCTCTGTCAGCCCCTTCTCCTCATGCCTTCAATCTTTCCCAGCATCAGGGTCTTTTACAACCCACATGTATTAGGTTGGCCCAAAATTTCACTCAGGTCTTTCTGTAAGATGTTATAAAAAAACCCGAATGAAGTTTTGGGCCAACCCAACAAGTGGTTCCTTCTGTAAATGACTAAAATAGCCACAAAGGTCCTTCAAAATGTTATATTTGGAAGCTAAACCATTTTAAAAAATTCATTGGGCCTCCCTGAAGTCTGAAAAAATAATTGAATTCAAGGAAGATGAAAGAGTTATCTGTGTGGAGTGGCAGATATCAACACGCTTAGATGATCCTTGTGAAGCTAGTCTCTAACGAGTAGGGTCCCTGTCAGTGAAAACATCAAGCCAGCAGTTCCGGTGTCTCCTGCAGCCTTTAATTACAGCACCGAATGATAGACTGGTACCTGTCACACACAGTATCCCAAACGGTAGCAGCAGCATCTCCAAGCGTGAGAACAGATGAGTACATACAAGGCACTTGACATTTCTAATTGTACAGAGTCTTTCCCCTGGAAATACTTCTGATGTCTTTCAAATACACTGTCTCAAATGAACTTACAAAACAGAAAGAGATTCCCAGACTTGGAGAACGAGCTTATGGTTGCTGGAGGGAAGGATCAGGAAAAGAGCTAGTTAGGGAGTTTGGGATGGACAGGTACACACTGCTATATTTAAAATGGATAACCAAAAAGGGCCTTCTGTATCCCCTACCGTACAGGGAATTCTGCTCAACGTTATGTGGCAGCCTGGATGGGAGGCAGACTGGGGGACGATAGGTACATATGTGGGTTTCCCCGGCTCAGATGGGAAGGACTATGCCTGGAATGCAGGAGGCCTGGTTTCAATCCCTGGGTAGAGAAAATCCCCTGGAGAAGGGAATGGCCTGGAGAATTCCACGGACTGTACATATATATGTATGGCTGTGTTCCTTCTCTGTTCCACCCGAAACTACCACAGCATTGTTTGTTAATTGGCTATACCCCAATACAAAATAAAAAGTTTAGAGAGGAAAAGAATACTGTCAACTTTTGCAACATTTTATTAAAATATTCTCCTTTAAAAAAGAATGTCGTTTACCACTCAGATGAGCTCATATAAACCTGGGAGGTGAATGCTATTGAGTATCTCCTATGGCCATAAATGAACTGCTTTTTCCAAAAGTGGTGATAAGTGTGCTTTAGATGGACTTGTCCTCAGTTCCCGTCTGTCTCAGAGGACACAGCTGCCAGCAATAGCTCTGGGATCAGGGTTGTGTTTTTGGCCACTGGATAATGGTTCATAGGAAGCAAGTAATCTGGGTGATGACTGGACCCATAATTCTGATATCAAGTCAGAATTATACCACTTAGGTTAAAGGCCGTTTGGCCAACACTCCCTGGATTTCATTAGCACCATGCTCTCTACTCATCAGAGCTTGCCAACCGAAACTACGAAGTTAGATATTATATGATGATAAAGTGGACAATTCAAAACACATTTTCTCTGATCAGCCTATCAGGAATTTGACCTTCTGCTTTGGCAATAAGAATCCATATCATTTCCTGCTTGTTAAGTGCCCAGGCCATGGTTTGGGAGCATTTAGTTTTGAGCTAAATTTAGATCTTAATTTTAGATTTGAAGGGCAAGTGTCAGAAAGAGGCAACCAAGTGTACTCAAAGCTATAAGGATGTAGCAACAACTTCAGAGTCTTTAGGTGAAACCCTAAGGTCCACACAAAGATGCTTCTCCAAGAAAATTTGAGTGATCATGTCTTTCCTGGGCATGCTAATCAATTTATGTCTTTATCACCACAATCCTCATTTTTTCCAACATTGTACTATGAAGAATTTCAAACACACAGTAAAATTGGAGGAATTTTAGTAAATACTCATCCCCTCGATTGCACTATTGTTTTATTCCGCTTGCCTCATCACATATCTATCCACTAACCATTCCTCCATGCACTCGTCATAGTATTTTATATATTTCAAAGTAAACTGCAGACATGAGCCCATAACCTCTTTTTTTTTTTTGGCCTGTAGAATCTTAGTTCCCTGTCCAGGGGTCAAACCCACTCACCCAGCAGGCAGGGAAGCAGGGCTTCGTGGCCCCGGGACAGCCAGGAAGTCCAATACCCTCGTTTTCTGGCCTTCTTTTCCTCTTCCCTGTCTAGTTTCGGTCAGTTTTCATTGAAGGGTTTTTTTTCCCGTCTCTAAGGATAGTTCTAAAAATGGATTTACTCAGAATTCTGGAAGTAGAAAGTTCTGTCTCTACCATCCCTGGTGCCCCGATTCTGAATTTGAGTTGGTTACTACACGATCTCTCCTCTTTGCCTCTCGTCCAAGTGAACAAGCAGCCCCCGCCACTGACACTTGGTTATTCTTATCTTCCAAAAACGAGAAAGCTGAACAACTTTCCAAAAGAAAACAGAAGTCCCTCATCTGCCCTTGCTATGAAAGATCTATTTATACACCTAAGAACATTCCTTGTCAAACAACAGCAGTCTGTCTCTCTCCTCATTGTTTTAGGTCCGATACTCTCCACACCGCTTCACTGCCAGGAGCAACGCTGACATCAAGTGTTAGAAAGACTTCCAGACGCTAGTTACCAATTCTATTTAAACGCGGCAGACAGAAAAAAATGTATCTTTGTCTCCTCCTGAAACACAATCAACATAAAAGCAAAGATATTAAAGAAAGAATGAAGTCAGAAGGACACGAAGAGCAGGAGCAGGAGGAAAGCTGACGATAGATGCCACCACGTTTGGGAGGATTAGAAACGAGCCGAGGGTGGAAATCCATTTAGCCAAATGGAGGGAGCATAAATCCACCTGCCCCGAGCGAAGGCAGCGATGAGAAACGAGACAGTTTGCTTTGCAAAACTCAGGAAAGATCCAGGCTTGGGTGCACAGGGCGCCTCGGAAAGCTGTGTGTAGCTGAAGCCACTGGCGGTTTATTCCAGGTTTACACACGTGTTCATGGCAAGTCAGCCAAGGGCTCACGTCTCCTCACTCAGGAGGCAGGCTGGTGGAAGAGCCACGCCCTTCACCACTGCTAGGTAGAAAGGAAGAGAGCTCTGACATGCCTCACAGCAGCCCATAAGACACTCTTCCCCAGGACCAGGAGAGGCTGAAGTCCCCTCCATGGAACCACATGGCTAGGGAAATCCAGTCTCTCCCTTAACATGCATGTGGGAGACACTTCATAGCAATGTTTTAAAAATTGTGTGTGTAAACAACGGCAGTTGGAAGTGACGCTCTTTGTTTGTAACTAGTGAAATCAGACATTTATTTAACATTCACTGTGCTAAGGAACATGCCCACCACTATTGAGGAAAAGGATAAATAACTGCCACTAAGATGAGCACACGTTGCTCTATAAAAGATCAACTGGAATTTTCAAAAACCCACCGTAAAAGAACAAAGTGATTAAAATATCAGGAGGTAGTTTTACACATTTGAATTCAAAAGCACGTTTTCCTGTTTCTGTCCCAGGGTGACATTTTTGCCAAGAACTCCCTGGAATCAAGTCCTAATTTACATCTGTGCCCAAAACCACCAATCACAGCAGGTTAATAAAGCTGGAAAAAGACAGCACGGCCTGTCTTAAATGGACTCAACTTTTGTATTTAGTCATGTCTCTGGATTAACTTTCTAAAAGCAAAGCGTAAACCCAACCCCGCTGAAGTCCATCTCCGGTGGCCCGCTGTTCCCCCTCCTCTCCCTCCTGATGCACTCGGTTTGAGTTCGCCTGGTGAAATTTACACTAAAGGTGCGAAAACAGGAATGTTGCTCTACTGGGAGAAACAAAGGAAAGAAATAAAAGTAACATTGAAGGGATACAGAAGAAAATGACTTTCTGCTTCAAATTAGAAAAAAAAAAGTGTGTTCAGACATGAAAAAGTGTTTCCATTTCCAGCTCCGGTGGTTTAACGTGGGTAGATTAATGTACTGGGAGCGCTATCTTTGCTTTATCGTCCATGGAGAGGTAATTTTAAAAATCTTTGACCTTGTCAGTTTGGGGGTCGCTTCAAGTTGGAGTGTTGCTTCTGCTATGTCCCGCCAACGTTCAGGAATCCTTCTTGCCCGGCGGTGTGTTGCCCCGGCAGATTTTCAGTATTTATTGCAGGTCGTTTTCTTCCAACTACAATTCTGCCATCCATTCGAATCTTTCATCCATTTCCCCACTTGTAAAATACATCCTCCTTTTCACTAAAAGGACTCTACCTTTTAGATAACAGCGTAAAGCGAATGGGAAGAGAACCGACATCAATTACGTTTAGCGGGCCCTCAACAATACCCTAGGCGCTTAACGCAGGGGCTCGCTTAACAGTTATCACAATCAAACAGGCATACAAACCAGCGAGGTTAATTTAACATCAAGATACACGGGACGTCACGCACTAACGCGTATATACGCGATCCAGAAACGTGAAACTGACGCAGCTATTTGTAGGCAAAATGGGGACGGACAGAGAGAACTGACTTGTGAGCACAGCAGGGAAGGGAGAGGGTGGGACGAACTGAGGAACTCCCACGTGCAAAACAGACAACCAGGCGAAGCCGCCGCACCGCCGCGGGGCCCCGCCCTGTGCTCCGGAACCCAGAGGGGCGGGAGGCTCCAGGCGGAGGGGTGGACACACATATACGTAGCTATGGCCGAGTTCCGGAGCTATGTGCCAGAAACCAAGAGATTGTAAAGCAATTTTCTTCCAATTAAAAAAAAAGATACATAGAGCAGTGACTTAAGCCCAGGTTCAATTTCAAAGACTTTCATTAAAAAAATTTTTTTTAAAAAAACCTATATACCACACTTGTCCTATGAATATTTCTAAATTTAACATCCTTGAGGAAATATACAGCTGTACCGAAAACATTTTGCATTCACAGCAAGGTATTTTCCCTTCATAGATTATTTTTCCAGCAGCTTTTGTGGAAAAGATACCCTTCTCCCACTGATTTGCCTTTTCACCTTTGCCAAAAATCCGTTAATTAGATGTATGTGTATTCCTGGGTTATCTGTTTTATTCCATTGATCTAAATGCTTAGTCCCTTACCAATACCACACTCTTGATATCTGTAGCTGTATAATAAGTCTTGAAACTGACAAAGTGATTCCTCTAAATGTACTCTTCTCTTTCAAAATTGTCTTAGATATTCTAGTTTCTTTGCTTTTACATACATATTTTAAAATAATTTTGTCTGCATATCTACAAAAGCATCTTGCTGGATTTTTGACATGAAAAGTATTAAAACTGTATGTCAGTTTGGAAAGAACTGATATCTTTTTTATATTATACCTTCTGATCCATAAACACAAGAATATCTCTTTCTTTGGTGTTTTGTAGTTTCTAGCAGACAAGTCCACAGGACCTCTACATATTTTGTTAGATATAAACCTAAATATTTCACTTATTCTTGCTTCTTTAATAATAAATTATTGTTAGTATAACTTTATCATCATTAATTTAGCTGTGGTTTACTCAGTTACTCCTTAAGCAAAAATCATAAATTGGCCTCCCTCTGGGAAAAATTCAGCCCATAGAAAATTTTAATGAGGAGAGATTTTCCATTTTAAAAGTCCACATTTCTATCTTCTCTTAAAATGTGGAAATTTGATAATACTGGGCCTCATTTTCCTACCCAGCACCAATTATCTGGAGCTGCATCATGTCCCAAGTGGTGCTAGTGGTAAAGAAGCTGCCTGCCAAGCAGGACACGTAAAAGGTGAGGGTTTGATCCCTGGGTCAGGAAGATCCTGAGGAGGGCATGGCAACCCTTTCCAGTATTTTTGCCCAGAGCATCCCATGGACAGAGGAGCCTGTGGGGACAGAAGAGCCTGTGGTCCATGGGGTCACAGAGTCAGATGCTACTGAAGTGACTGAGCAGGCATGTCGGGCCCATCCCTTACGAGAGGCAGGCTTTCCAGTGAACCACAATCTCCACCAAGGCCAAGGAATGTGTATGCACTCACGCTTGGCCCACTTTCCTTGTTTGTTACTGTGCCGGCTCTGGTAGCCTCCTGAGATCCCACTTCTGCATTAAACTGAGTGGCGATACATATTGGCATCAACAATACCTTTGGTTTATTAATTGGCTTTCATAGGTTACTTACAGGGCACAGAATGTGTTAATCATCCATACTCTTATGTATTTACTAAGCTACTGTGTTTATATTTATTCTCCTCACCCCCAGATCTCCTTATTTCATGACGCTTCACCATCACCAACTATTTCTCCCAACAGGGAAAGCAGAGTCAGTGTGGTCTCAGAACAGATAAAAGACTAGAGTGGAGGGACTTTCCTGGTGGCCCAGTGGTTAAGAATCTGCTTTGCAACACAAAGGACGGGGGTTCAATCCCTGGTCGGTGGACTAAGAGCCCACTTGTCAAGGGGCCACTGAGCCTAAGAGCGGCAACTACTGAGCATGCGCGCTCCAGAACCCGAGTGCGCAGGGAGAGCCAGCACGAGAGAAAAAGACTAGAGCGGAGACGGAGGAGCCCGCCCAGGAGTCTCCCCTGTGAGAGCCCTTCTCCATGGGCCGACGTTCTGAGAGAGACTTGCTGGGCAGAGGGGAGCCCCTGGTAAACGGAGGCCATTTTTCTCAGAGTGCCTTTTCAGCTCTGAACTCGTACTTGTGAATTTCCCAAGAGTTTATCTTGAGATAATGGGGTTACCCTTCAAAGCTCCATTAACAAGATTCTCAATTGTTCTCCCAGAAGTGAGAAAAGTATGTTTCCTCCGCTCACCGAGACTGTCCATTCGAGCAAGTGACAGGGCTAACCTGGTCCCCATTTAACCTCCCAGCACCATCCTCGCACAGCCAGGGAGGGAGTTCAGCTTTAATATCCCACTTTTCCTAATCCGTTATCCATGATAATCCATTGCGTCCCCTGGGTACTTAATCATCAAAGCACCATAAACCTCTTTTTGAAGATCAAATGGTTCTTTAATCCATTTACTTACAGTACCCTCAGTTATAGAAAATTAATCCGAAGGGTAAGTGGGCCACTATTCCAAGTTTCTTAGGGCTCCCGTTAACAAGGTAACAGCTCGGTAACGACTTTTGTGCCAGGTGAGTCAGAATGAGGCGCAAATCACCGCGGCTGGTTGCTTTCCCCTGCACCCTTCAGTCTAACTTAGCTCTTGCTGCCGCCTTGGCCTTGCCTGCCTTCCCAGAATCCCATCGATGAATTAACGAAACTCAGCAGCCTGAGAGCTAATTAGACTTTCAGCCTTCCAGTGAGGGTGCCATTAATTCTCATCTTCCCTTCTGCATCAGGTTAGCGGAAACCGTTTAGAGTCGTTACCCTGGGTCTTTGAACTCTTAAAGAAGTAACAGAGTGGTAATTTTCATTAAGCCAAAGCACCATGTCCCAGGCTAATTTTCCTCATGTCCTCTTCCCTCGGTACTGACGAACTGTATCAGATGACCCCCAAATGGCCACAGACACCTACTACTGGGAAGCCTCTTACCCTCAAGAATACCCCAAGGTCATTACTATAACTCCCTTTATATTTTTTAGTCTCTCGGTTTAAGAGAAAAAATAATCATTTTGAGCCACTCAATAATAGAAATTGAAATTTCATATTAACTAGAAATTCAATGTTTGTATTATCCTTTATAAGGCTTTTCCTTTGCCAGAGGAGCTGGTTTAACTTGAACGTTAAAAAAAATAAACAAATATCTCCTGACTCTGATCACGGGAAGAGGCCTTTAAATTATTCATTATGCAGTAACTAAGTGTTCTTTAGTTATGAAAAAAAAGTGCCTTCTAAATAAAAACCCATTCACAGGATGGATAAAACCACTACATTTTCCCTGCCCTTTCCGAGAGTGTCTATTCAACACAAGCCTTCTTCATGTGAATTACATACATATGCACATTTATGGGCTCCCCGGGTGGCACGAGTGGTAAACAGCCCACCTGCCAATGCAGAGATGAAAAGACGTGGGCTCGATCCCTGGGCCAGGAAGATCCCCTGGAGAAGGAAATGGCAACCCACTCCAGTATTCTTGTCTGGGAAATCCCACGGGCAGAGGAACCAGCAGGCTACAGTCCATGGGGTTGCAAAGAGTTGGACGTGACTGAAGCAACTGAGCATGCAAGCACATTTATGCATATATATATATATAAATTCTTATTTATATGTATAAGCACATTTATACTTAAATAATACATATGGATAAGTGCATATGATAAATGGGAGAAAAACAAAGAATGATAAACTCAGGGACCCAAGAAGAAGGAATATGTGTGAGAGTAAAGCAGCCCATGGGAAAAATGCTGCGATGGAGCAATGAGTTTGGAGGGTGATGGGAGTGGGCAGGGGGCAGGGTGCTTATCAAGATGAACTGGCTTCTGTGGACTGAAACCCAGGCAGTTAATCTTTCAGCAACTGTGTTTCCTGCCAGAGATGGGCCNTCCCTCCGCAGTCTGCCTGCCACGTTTGTTCTTTGAGGTTCTCTTGAGCTTCTTGGTGATTTCATCTTATAGTGCTACTCACAGCTGGCCAAAGCCAGCATGGCCCAGAGGCTGAACACCCATACCCTGGAGCTGGGACAGGTTGGGTTCAAACCCCAGTTTTGCCACATATAAAGCTGTGTGATTTGGGGCAAGTTACTGCCCCTCTCTCTGCCTTTGTTTTCTCATTCATAAAATGGGGACATACACGGTCTGTACCTCAGAGAGGTTCTTTGAGAATTGACAAGTTCTAATAGATTGGGAGCCCCACCAGCTCACTGCTAACCTACCTACCAATGCAGGAAATGTAAGAGACGCGGGTTTGATCCCTGGGTTGGGAGGATCCCCCCGAGGAAGAAATGGCAACCCACTCCAGTATTCTTGCCTGAAAAATCCCATGGACAGAGGAGCTTGGCAGGCCACAGTCCACGGGGGTCGCAAAAAGTCAGACACAGCTAAGCCACTGAGCATGCATGCAACGCAATGCAATATATTCGGCACTTACTCCAAGGGTTTGCAGAATAACTCCTCAATAGTGTCAGTGATTTATTGCTGGGTAACAGATCACTCTAAAACATAATGAGGACTTCCCTTGTGGTGCAGTGGATAAGCATCCACCCACCAATGTAGGGACACGGCTTCCAGCTTCGATCCCTGGTCTGGGAAGTTTCCACATGCCCTGGAGCAACTAAGCCTGTGCGCCAAGGAACTAGATCCCCGCACGCCGCAGCTAAAGATCCTGTGTACGGCGACTAAGACCTGGCGCAGCCAAATAAATAAAGGAGACCACAGAGGGCTCCCTGGTCTCTCCCATCCCAAGAGGACACATCAAGTAACTGGCCATCTGTGAACCGAGAAGCCAGCTCTCGCCAGACACCAAATCTGCCAGGACCTTGATCTCTGGATCTCCAGCTTCCAGAACTACGAGAAAGAGATTTGTGTTGTTTAGAAGCCACCTCATCTATGGTATTCTGTTAGAGCGGCCCAAACAGATTAAGACAAGCCCCAACTCAAGATCCTTAACATAATCATTGCTGCAAAGTCCCTTAAGCCATGTGGGGGTTCTGGGGGTTGGGGTTTAGGCAGTTTGGGGTTATGACTCAGCCCACCACACAAGTAAATAAGGGGTGGCCCGCCCCACCCCTCTGACCCACTTTCTGCCCTTCTCCTCCCTGTACCATGCCTTTAAGGAAGCCATCTGTCTTCAGCACCATCCTGGCCCCTCTGCTTTCTGGATCCCCTTTGGGGTCAGCCAGTGAGGGGAGCAGGAACTCCGAGGGCAGTGCTGGCTGTAGCACAGCTTTCTTAGGGGAGGATCCTGTCCCTTGAGCATCTGGTGACATAGATCTCACCCCTTGATGCCTGTGTTTCATGTGCTAGGTTGCTTCAGTTGTGTCCAACTCTTCGCAACTCTATGAACTGTAGCCCACCAGGTTCCTCNCTGTAGCACAGCTTTCTTAGGGGAGGATCCTGTCCCTTGAGCATCTGGTGACATAGATCTCACCCCTTGATGCCTGTGTTTCATGTGCTAGGTTGCTTCAGTTGTGTCCAACTCTTCGCAACTCTATGAACTGTAGCCCACCAGGTTCCTCTGTCCATAGGGATTCTCCAGGCAAGAATACTGGAGTGGGTTGCCATGCCCTCCTCCAGGGGATCTTCCCGACCCAGGGATCAAACCTATGGCTCCTGCATTACAGGTGGATCCTTTACAGCTGAGCCACCAGGGAAGCCCCCTTGATGCCTAGGAGTGTGTATTGATTCGCTAGGGCTGCCGTAACAAAGGACCGCAAAATGGCTGGTTTAGGCACCAGAAATTAACTAATTTTAAAAAATATTTGTCCGCTTATGCGGCTGTGTTGTATCTTAGCTGCAGTGTGCGGGCTTCTCCCTAGCTGTGGAGTGCAGGTTTAGTTGCCCCGAGCTTGTGGGGTCTTAGATCCTTGGCCAGGGATCGATGCAGAGTCCCCTGCATTGGAAGGCAGAGTCTTAACCACTGGACCACCAGGGAATTCCCTAGCCATCAGAAATTTATTGTCTCACAGTTCTGAAGGCCAGGAGTCCGAAATCAAGGTGTTGGCAGGAAGTCCGTCCCTCCTGGGAGGAAGGATCGGTTCCCAGGCTCTCCCTAGTTTCCAGGGTCGCTGACAGTCCCTGACTCCATTCTCTGTCAAAACGTGGGCTTCTCCATGTCTGTCTGTCTCTGGGTCTCTTCTCTTATAAAGGACACCGGCTATGACCTGATCTTAACTGGATTTACATCTGCAAAGACCCTATTTTCAAATGAAGTCACTTTCACAGGTACCTGGGGAGATGACTTGAACTGACTTTTGGCGAGGGTGGGTGGGGAGGCATTCAGCTGAATTCCTACCAGGTGGCAGCAGCTCCCCGATTTTTCTAAGCCCAGCAATGCACCATCCAGCCACCTGTGAACCTGAGCCCTGCATTAAATTCTCTCCAGTCAAATCTTTTGGAACTGCACCTGCCACTTTCTGCAGCAACACTGAAACAGAACATCCTTCCAGATTTTTCAACACATTTTTAAAATGTTATTTATTTGCTGTGCCGAGTTGTATGCGAGATCTTAGTTCCCCGACCAGGGATCGAACCTGTGTCCCTTGCATTGGGAGGGCAGAGTCTCACCTGCTTTGGGAGCACGATCTTAACCACTGGACCACCAGAGAAATTCCAACACACATTTTAAAAATATCTGTGTGCTTTTTACTGAAATGAGATCCTGCAATTTTGTAACGATCTCCTACTTTTCACGTCAACAGTACTTTCACCTCATCTAATAGCCACTCTCAGAGGACCCACACGTCTTCCCAAATATCGTGTACAGCTGATATATCCAAGCCAGAACCCAGTTCAAAATCACCCATCGAACCTGGTCATGTGTCTCTTATGGGTTTACTCAAGTAGAACAAGCCCATGTGCCTTGGGTTTTTTTCTTTTGTTTTGTTTGGGGACACAGACTTCTTGAAGAGACCCTGCCAATTTCTCTGTTGAATGTCTTACCTTCTTGGTAAGGTATCATTTCACAGGCGATTCTTGTCATTTCCAGGTTTTTGTGTTGTATAAATTCACTGGAAACTCTAGATTAGCAAGTACTGAATCATTGCTTCTAGGTGTGTGTGTATATATATATATCATGTAGCTTATAATTTTAAATCCAGAAAGGCACTCATCTGGGCCTTCCCTGGCAGTCCACTGGTTAAGAAGCCACACTTCCCCTGCAGGGGCCATGGGTTCGATCCCTGTTTGGGAAAAGAAGATCCTGTATGCAGTGCGTTATGGCCAAAAACTAGAAAAAATCAAATATAAAAAAAACTATCAGTAAAGAATCTGCCTGCAGTGCAGGAGATCCAGGTTTGATCCCTGGGTTGGGACGATCCCCTGGAGAAGGAAATGGCAACCCACTCCAGTATCCTTGCATGGAAAATCTCATGGACAGAGGAGCCTGGTGGACTATAGTCCATGGGGTCGCAAAGAGTCGGGTACGACTGAGCGACTAACGCTACTCAGCCAGGTAGATGCTTTCTTTTTGCTTTTTTGCTTTTACTTATTTTTTTTTTCCGCAAACTAAAAAATTTGCCGAAGGCCACCCCACTCACAAGTGCCAGAGCTGGGATTCAAACCTATCCCGTTGGTCCGTGAGCAGGAGTTCCTCCCTAGTCCCGCCCT
>SJYV01019536.1:14687-55008 GCA_006410875.1 Neotragus pygmaeus
TAGTCAAAGCTATGGTTTTTCCAGTAGTCACATATGGGTGTGAGAGTTGGACTATAAAGAAAGCTGAGTGCCAAAGAATTGATGCTTTTGAACTGTGGTGTTGGAGAAGACTCTCAAGAGTCCCTTGGACTGCAAGGGATCCAACCAGTCCATCCTAAAGGAAATCAGTCCTGAATATTCATTGGAAGGACTGATGTTGAAGCTCCTAATACTTTGGCCACCTGATGTGAGGAACTGACTCTTTGGAAAAGACCCTGATGCTGGGAAAGATTGAAGGCAGGAGGAGAAGGGGACGACAGAGGATGAGATGGTTGGATGGCATCACTGACTCAATGGACGTGAGTCTGAGTAAGCTCCGGGAGTTGGTGATGGACAGGGAGGCCTGGCATGCTGTCCTCTATGGGGTGGTGGGCTCAGACACAACTGAGCGACTGAACACACCTGTGCCTAGCTTGTTTGGCATTTCTGGCCAGACTGGGGGTGGGTGGGGAGGGAAGGGACAGAGGCCCACCTGGCAGTGTAATGGAAACCAGGGCCCGCTGCTCAGAAGCCAATAAAAAGAGGCCAGGTTGGTGGAAAGGAAAGTTTGCTTTATTTTGGATGCCAGTGTAGAGAGGGGGCAGGGCAGATGCTTGTCCAAAAGACAACTCCCCCTCCACCCCCGCCCCGACAATCCGGGGCCAAGAGCTTTTATAGACTGAGAGAGGGGGCTCCGTGCAGAAACAGCACAGTCAGCTCTGACAGTCATCCTGCAGTTGGCCATGCGGCAGTCTGACCGGCGTTATCTTGATTGTTTTAAGTACAGTTGGTCTTCAGTTCCAGGGCCACCTTGTTCCCATTTCCTTGAGGCCAGTTCTTGAGATTGCAGTAGCTTTTGTCACGGGACTTCCCAGGTGATGCAGTGGTAAAGAACCCGCCTGCCAATGCAGGACATGCAGGAGACGCAAGTTTGATTCCTGGGTCAGGAAGGATCCCCCTGGAGAAGGAAAAGGCAACCCACTCCAGTATTCTTGCCTGGAAAATTCCATGGACAGAGGAGCCTGGCGGGCTACAGTCCAGGAGCTCGCCAAGAGCTGGCCACGACTGAGGGCTGAGCACATAGGCATGTCGTGGCTNGCAACCCACTCCAGTATTCTTGCCTGGAAAATTCCATGGACAGAGGAGCCTGGCGGGCTACAGTCCAGGAGCTCGCCAAGAGCTGGCCACGACTGAGGGCTGAGCACATAGGCATGTCGTGGCTGCAGGCTGGTCATCACGTAGCTAACTTCTTCCACGTGATGGGGGTTTCAGCATCTGTAAGACAGCTCACAGGATATGTCTCAGGATAGTCTCTGCAGCCCTTGAGGAGCCAGGGGTCCTGAACATATGACTAAACTATGATGAGCTGGTCGCCTTTGACTCTCTTTCTGTTTCTACATTTTCTTACTTCTCTGATTAAACTTAGTCTTTGACTCAAGTTTTTCCACAAAAGGCAGGCAGGGGATATGGGGGACAAAGGCCCCAGGGTCAGCAGAATTTTGGTGAAAAGTATGAGCGGTCCCAGCTGCTCAGGTCCCCCACACCTGGGTTGGACGCCCAGGGCTCTGGTCTTTGGTCTTATTTCTGGTCTGTTTGTACGCGCCAAGATATCCTGTGGACTCGGGGCCTAAAAACGTATCCTTAAGTTATGTGACAAATTTGCAACTAGAGTTGTTCTGTAATTGGAAGAAATACCTGGATGAAATACCTTATGTGCAGTTGATTGTTACTGTATCAGAATAAACCTGCCCGCTAAAGGAGCGGTGCAGCCCGGAGTTCAGTCCCCGCTAACAGCCCTCCTGGAGCAGGACTCAACGTGTCCAAGTCACCCCGCACTCCACTTGCTGTTTTTGTTATCACTAAGTCGTGTCTGACTCTTTTCGACTCTGTGGACTGTGATCCTCCAGGCTCCTCTGTCTGTGGGATTTTCCAGGCAAGAATACTAGTGTGCATTCCCATTTCCTTCTCCAGGGGATCTTCCCGACCCAGGGATCAAACCTGGGCCTCCTACATTGCAGGCGGGCTGTTTACCATCTGAGCTACCATGGAAATCCCATTTACTGTCTAGAAACTGAGCGCAGATGAATACTGGTTTGTGCATGACTTACAGGCAGTTAATCAAATTGTAGAAGATACTTTGCCCATGAGTCCCTTACCCATACATTCTCGTCACTGCTCTGCTCACACGAAGTTTCTGTTGGTTTACTTACTGGATTTGAAGAATGCTGTGTGTGTGCTTGCATGCCCTTGAGATTTGAATCTCAAGAATTGTTTGCTTTTAATGGAAAGATCTAGATACAAGAGTTAAACAACCGTTCTGCTGGACAGGAAGTTCTCAGGGACTTAAAAATTCCTGCACGATATCTGTAGAAATCCTGGCTAAAGATTTGAAGGCCCTTGAACTAAAAGAGGGAGCCTTGCTCTAGTATGTGGACGGTACCATTTGATTGCATGTAAGACAAAGGACGCCTGAGACCAGAATACAGTTTTGACTTTGAACTTTATGGTTGAATGAAGCTGTAAGGTGTCTGAGGAAAAGGCATAGTTCTCTGCCCTCTGTTGACCACTTGGGTTTTGAACTCTCACAAGGACAGAGTCTTATCCCCTGACAGAAGGGAAGCTCTAGCTGGGCTTGCAGTTCCCACTATCAGGAGACAGTTGTGGGGATTCCTGAGAATGGCTGGGTTCTGAAGCATTTGGATCCACAACTTAAAAAATATATATTATTTATTTGGCTGTGCTAGGTCTTAGTTGCAGCATGTAGGATCTAGTCCCTGACCAGTGATTGGACCTGGGCCTCCTGCGTTGGGAGCTCGGAGTCTTAAGCCACTGGATCACTAGCGAAGTCCCTGTGCGGAGCATGATGGGAAGCGGAAACCATGCTGTGGAGAACCGTCGGCAGAGATCCCCCAAGCTCTGGCTAGTTCCAGGTCCCCTACACTGATCCCTCCCAGTGGGCAGGTGAACCCCGAACAGGTCTTAAGCAGCTTTTCAGAATGAAAAGCAATTAAGGCTTGGAAGACAATTCAGTGATTAGGACTTCTCAAAGCTGGGCATAAGCAGGTGCTCTCCAGCTGCTGGATGTCGTCAATGCTCGCTCCTTTAGCATTTGTGGCTGTGCGTGGTCTTCGGGGCTGTGCTCAGGTTCTGTCTAGTTGTGTGAGGGCTTCTTATTGCAGCGGCTTCTTCTGTTGCAGAGCAGAGGCTCTGACTTCAGTAGTCATGGAGTGTGGGCTCGGCAGTTACTGCTCAACGGCTGAGTTGCCCCTGGCATGTGAAGTCCTCCCAGAACATCGATGGAGCCCGTGTCCCCTACGTTGGCAGGCAGATTCCTAACCATCGGTGGTGGTGGCAGTGTTCAGTTGCTCAGTCGTGTCCGACTCTTTGTGACCCCATGAACCACAACACACCAGGCCTCCCTGTCCATCACCAACTCCCGGAGTTTACTCAAACCCATGTCCATTGAGTCGGTGATGCCATCCAACCATCTCATCCTCTGTCGTCCCCTTCTCCTGCCTTCAGTCTTCCCCAGCATTAGGGTCTTTTCTAATGAGTCAGCTCTTCACATCAGGTGGCCAAAATATTGGAGCTTCAGCATCAGTCCTTCCAATGAATATTCAGGACTGATTTCCTTTAGGATGGACTGGTTGGACCTCCTTGCAGTCCAAGGGACTCTCAAGAGTCTTCTCCAACACCACAGTTCAAAAGCATCAATTCTTCGGTGCTCAGCCTTCTTTATGGTCCAACTCTCACTACCATACATGACTACTGGAAAAACCGTAGCTTTGACTACACAGACCTTTGTCCAAGTTGTTGGAAATTTCATCCAAAATCTTTTTCTGTATGTAATGATGCCTATCTCTTGTCCTGCCTGTCATTAATTTTTCAGCTGTCCTTAACTTCACTGTGACTTCCGATGTGGCATATCTGATTAGTCTAATCAACAGAATTTCCTGTCCTGTTTTTCCTTGTCTAAGCTGAAATTTCATCCTTGTGACCTCAGATTAAAAAAATAATAATCCTTTTCTACCTGTCAAGGTTCTGTTAGGTGAGAATAGAAAACATACATATTTTTCCAGCCTGTGTTCCTTTCTATTTAATATCTAAGTGTTTCAGCCAAACTGCTAATGATTGGGACTCTCCAGCATGTAAGGAGATAAGAAACTGATTCTCTGGCTTGACCGTGTCCTAGATGAGATCCGGGGCCTAAATCTTAACAATGTGGTGTGTGTCCCCCTCAGAGCTGGGCTTTGTCTGCTGTTTTGATTCAGTTTTGGGCCCATGACAGTTGGTACAGAAGTGGTTATCTGTTTATTGGGATCAAAGTGCTCACTGGCAACTGGGAACAAGAGAATGTTTAAGTGAGCACTCAACAGCTGCATTCAAGCCCGTTAGCCCTATGCTTTTTTAACAAACTTTTAATTGAAGTACAGTTGATGTACAACGTTGTGTTAAGAGGGCAGCTTCCCAGGTGGCTCAGCGGTAGAGTCTGCCTGCCAATGCGGGAGATGCGGGTTCCTTCCCTTGGCTGGGAAGATCCCTTGGAGGAGGAAATTGCAACCCACTCCAGTGTTCTTGCCTGGAGAATCCCATGGACAGAGGAGCCTGGCGGGCTACAGTCCATGGGTTCACAGAGTTGGACACGACTGAGTGAGCACGTGTGAACACTGATAAGGGGCAGAGGGCTAACACAGCTCTGTAAATCTGTCATCGCCNACCCACTCCAGTGTTCTTGCCTGGAGAATCCCATGGACAGAGGAGCCTGGCGGGCTACAGTCCATGGGTTCACAGAGTTGGACACGACTGAGTGAGCACGTGTGAACACTGATAAGGGGCAGAGGGCTAACACAGCTCTGTAAATCTGTCATCGCCCCCTCCACTCTCAAGATTGAGGAATGATCAGAAGATGTTGGGGAAGGAAACTGAGGGTAATTATCAGTGAAATCCATTTCCTCTGCCTGCATTAATCAGGCTCATTTGTTCTGAGACCTGTGTGTCAACAAGAAGCACATAGCCTAAACGGTGTTTGTCAGTTGTTTCCCAGGGGCTTGGAGTCAGCTGTGTCTAGTTTGAGCTGAGCTGGCTAAGGCTGGATAGGACCAATGACTCTCCAAATGGGCTGGCCCTTGTGTCTGCCTGGTGACCTTCTGACCTTGAAGGGTACCCCTCAGATGGTGCTGTAAGCAGATCCACTTTTGAATGTGCGGAGGCCTGGAGCTTAGTTACACCTGCACAGAATGACAGTCGTCACAGCTTTCTCCAGTTCCCCATCCCCACTACCCCTGTGCCTCAGGCTGCCTCGCTTCTTTACACCCTGACCACCAGGAGCCCTTCCCCTTCCAGGAGGTGAACCTGAGGCTTGTTCTGTCTCGTTGCTCGACTGCTCTGTGAATAAACCCTCTCTCTGCTGCAAACCCTGGCGTCTCGGCATTCTGGGCAAAATGATCCTGGCTAGCAACTGTCACAAAGGGCATTAATCTTTTTTTGGGGGGGGGCGGGGTTGGTCTCTCTTCCTCCTCACTGATGACAGCTAATTGTTCCCATTTTCTAAACATTTTTCATTTCTGAAGAAATTAAACTGAGCAGGACTCGGGGGTTGGGGGGGCTTCTTGAGGATGGCCTCTTGTGTGTAGATTTACTGCTGTACAGCAAAGTGATTCAGTTATATATATGTGTGTGTGTGTCTGTGTGCATATATACACATTTTTAATATCTTCCATTATGGTTCATCATAGGATATTGAATATAGCTCTGTGCCATACAGTAGGACCTTATCTATTCTAAATATAAAAACTTACCTCTGCTAACCTCAACCTCTCGTTCCACCCCTCTCCCAGCACCCCCTCCCCCATAACCAACAGTCTGTTCTGTCCGTGATTCTGTTACACAGGTGCGTTTGTGTCGGATTACACATACATGACTTTTTGGGGCCCTCACTGGACTGGGAGCAGAGTTAACCACTGGACTGTTCGGGAAGTCCCCGTCTCTGACTTCACTTAGCGTGACCATCTCGAGGTGGACCGGTGTTGCTGCAGATGGCATGATCTCATTTTGTATGGCCGAGTAGTTTTCCACTGTACGTATGTACATCTTTACCCGACGGTCTGCTGATGGCCATTCCGTTTGTTTCCATGTCTTGGCTATTGTGAGCCGTGCTACGAGCATAGGGCTGGGTGTAGCTTTTCAAATGACAGTTGAGTCTGGGTATACGCCCAGGAGCAGGGTTGCTGGAGCAGTTACTCTGTGTTGTCGCACCGAGGGGCACGTCAGCCCCTGGCCAGCTGTAGCCCTTGGATCCAGGGCAGCAGTGGTCTGAGCAGCTGTGTCGCCAGGACGACTCTGAGTGCTGACTGCCGACTCGGCGTCCCTGGCCCACAGCAGTTTGGTTTTGTGGTGGAGGACACAAGGCTCCAGCTCTGGTCTGGGAGACGTCACTGGTGAGCAGTGGGACTCTGTGTGCGATCACACCAGGGTATCTCCCCTACTGAGTTACTGTGGCTGGAATTTGTCCTTCTTGGTGTGTGTGTGGGGGGTGGCGTGCCGGGGGAGAAGCACAGGACTTGGTCATCTGGTTTTGAGCACAATGCTGCTCTAAGTGGAGCCTTCCCTTCCGGGTTGAGGAATCCCTCAGCCACCCCGCACTGCATGGGCCACTTGGGAAACTCCTCATTAAACCAACGCTGGCTGTCGTTACCCTTCTCTGGAACAACAGATAGGAAATCTTCCATCCTCGTGCTGGGAACTATGATCTGAGGGGCCTCTGAGCACTGGGTTGCCTGGTTCTGATCTGTTTCTGATACCAGCTCTTTGAAAAGATAAGAAATGAGAGTTCTATTGCCTCTTGTAGTCTCCTAGGGTGTCTTACAAAACTGGTTAATTTTTAGCTAGATCTCTATGAAAAGAAAGATGACTTCGGTGTAACACCACGTGGCCACAATATTTAGACTTTGGAGAAGAATGGCCAAGATAAAACTCTTGACATTTTAATTGTTTTCTTTTTCCATATGCAGTTAGAGAAATCCGGCTTGATAAAATTTTTCAAAATTCCGACCCTGAGAGCAAAAGTTTTCCTAGGTACAAAGCCGAAATTGTAACTTCCATTTCCTTTAAATGCAAACACAGCTCACACTGTCTGAGACTATGGTTTTAGCTTAATAAGTAGAACCTCAACTGAAAGGAAATGGAAAAGCCTTTTAAAATCAAGTGAAACTTATTTCAACTGCTATAAGTTAATGTGTTAAAACTACATGAGAAGCATTATCAAATGAGTGATGATAAGCCTTAAGTAATATTGTATGGGTAAATGTCATTAAGTGTTCTAGAAACTAGATGTTATCAATCTTAATTGAATGGTATTGTTATCAATCTTAATTCTTATTAACACATTACTGACTGGGGAATTTTTGCAGAAACGAATGCCTCTGGCCAGCAATTTTATGTAAGTGAATGTGGAAATTCTCTGATCAACAGTGTTCAGACAACAAAAGACATATTAAGCCGTCTCTGGTCAGTAAGCTGTTGAAATACTGTATGTCCCAGCAACTTGGTTAGGCTTGTTAGTTGCACTGTAATCATATCCTCAACTGCACCTTTTCAAGCCCCTTGTCATTCATAGGTGATGTTTCACTGATGCTTTTGCAAAAATGCTACATCTTGAAGAATGCTCACAGAAAGGACTTTTTGGTAAGCGCAAGGTTCTGATAACTTCCAGATCATACTGACGACCTGGGTAAGAAATTAATTCTAATGGAAACTCTGATGGTTTCATCAAACTGTTAACAAGAACATGGGACTGAGTTAACTGATGAATATAGTTACAACAATTTTTAGTCTGTATCTTCTAGACATAAGGAAATCTTTTTAAAAAGTTAAAATTGATATTCCTTAGGAAAAATTCTGGCACAGTCAATTTAAAGGAGTCTATACGATCAATTACACTTAGGTAAATAATCAGGCCAAGTTTATCGAAATGGCTTAATTTGGCAGTGTCACTCACTCATTTCCGACTCTTTGCAATCCCATGGACTGTAGTGTCCATGGAATTCTCCAGGCAAGAATACTGGAGTGGGTAGCCACTTCCCTCTCCAGAGGATCTTCCCGACCCAGGGACTGAACCCAGGTGTCCCACGTTGCAGGCAGATTCTTTACTGCCTGAGCCACAAAGGGTAATTTAGAGAGATTATGTTTTGATAACATACCTTTGTGGATACAGAGGTTTTGTATATGCTGAGGTTGTTGTATTATCTACATCAAAGATGACCTTGTTATGTAATAAAGTCTAAGTTTTAAAGGAATATTCCAAGCTTGTTTCTGAAGCTGATCACAGTACTCTGTCTTTGGATGAAGATCAGATGCCCCATGATCCACAACCAGGAGTCTATACATACTGGAAGAGACATCATTTATTAAGACTCTCTCCAACCTAAATGAAAGATCTATCAGGTATTTAGTAGCTCAGTGGAAACTGAAAGAAACTGACTCTTGAATGAATTATTTCCCACTTAAGGGCTTCTGCATTGGACTGGTCTATAGAAAGGACTGCTGCCCTCCAACAATGACACCAGGATGAGAAAAAGACAACCGCAGTGTTGACAGCTAACCCAGGAATCTGAACCAGGTCTGTAAGATCCACCGTAATTCAACTGAACTGTTCACCAAATATTTGTCTCCCTATCAAAACAGAAAGTCTTATTTCTAATCATACTTCTGACTCCAATGTTCAGGACAGAAAATTCTCTTGTCAAGTTGAGTACTCATGACATTTATCACCACTTGCTTTTAATTAAAAGCATATGTACAGTGTTTGTGTGACAATTTGGTATAGATGATAATTTATAGCCTATAAAATTAGCATACCTGTGAGCTTGTTCACGTTTGATTAGTTTTTCTCATATTTAATATTTTTATATATTTAAATATAAATATATATAAAAAGAGGCCTAGCATTGAAGGACAAGTATTTTGAGTCATCAATGCTTTCTCCTAAAAGATTTGCAAACAAGAGGAGGAAAATAATGGCAACTTTCACATACCAAGGTATAGAGAAGTTATTTTGGCATATACAGGCTGTTCTAGTTTATCAAACATGCACTGTATACATCTACTTTAAAGAATGTATTTACAAAATCAAAATGACGTAACTGTAGTTAAGGCATTGAGTATGGGCCTGGGTGCCTATTATGGACATGGGTTCAGACACGTTCCTGCGTTCCTGAGAACCTGAACTTTCTGAACTGTATCAGACTCAAGGACACTCTCAGCTGCCATGAAGTGTGTCTGTTTAGGAACACAGGGAGTCCCCTGCATATAAACGAGCTCTCAAGTCCAGCAAAGCTACTCTAGGCGCCCAACTGACACAGGTGCTCTACAGTACTGTGCTAGGTTCATACTCTTCCCACAGTACAGAAACAGAAAAAGCATTTTTAGTCTCATAGTTCAGTACCTTGAAAAGCAGAGTCATACAACAGCTGGCATTGAGTGAGCAGCTAAGAAGAGTTACCGACTGGAGGAGGGAGTCGGTAGAGCTGAAGGGCCATCAGCAACGGGAGTCGGAGGGCAGGAGCAGCTTCACTCACGCCCGAGCTGGATGCAACACATTTACATCCTTCCAAGTTCGAAACTTGCAGTTTGCATGTAGGGGACTTCCTGGAGTAATCAGCAAGACAGCTCAGGCTGTAGCTTCCCTGCAGAAGGCGCTAGATTCTTTGGGCAGAAAAGTACCAGATGATAAAACTGCTTTACATTTTAACCACAAAAATGACGTGCAGTGGCCAACAGCTCCTGTTATATATATATATATATATATATATATATACACACATATATATTTTAAAAAATAGCCCACGAGAAGCTGAAACCCAAATAAATAGTTAATTCAAAAGATTCCTTGGTTACAGAATTTATATAAAAATGACTCACTCCAAAACTGATTTTCCTGGTTGCCATCTATAACAGACTCTGGGTATACGGCAGGTGTGTTTGGATCTCTATCCTCATTGTACTGTGTCTGATTTTCAAGCGTTTGTCCAGGTGCTGTGACAAAGCCATCAGAGAGGTAGTGTTTTCATAATACAAAGTACTGGCACCAAGCAACTTGAGAATTCTTTTAAAAATGAAAAGAACTNTTATATAAAAATGACTCACTCCAAAACTGATTTTCCTGGTTGCCATCTATAACAGACTCTGGGTATACGGCAGGTGTGTTTGGATCTCTATCCTCATTGTACTGTGTCTGATTTTCAAGCGTTTGTCCAGGTGCTGTGACAAAGCCATCAGAGAGGTAGTGTTTTCATAATACAAAGTACTGGCACCAAGCAACTTGAGAATTCTTTTAAAAATGAAAAGAACTTGAAAATGAAAAGTCAATGCCTTTCTCCCACATTCTTGTGCAAATTTAACTACAAATGACAAAATGAGGAAACAAAGGGGAGCAGTCAAGACAGACAAAATAACTCAGCCACACACACAGTCAAGGCCCTCTAGCTCCTCCTCAAGGGCTATAAGTAGTATCTTGAACCACACCCTTGTTTTGCAGGTATTAACATTTCCCACCAGGTGAAAGAAGTTACCTGCCACTGATCACCAGCAACGTAGACCCCAGACAGGCAGGAACCAGAAAGCTGAGAGTCCCCAAACATCACCCAGCTACTCACCATCAACCCATCAGAGCTGTACATGAGCTGACCACGCACACTGTGCCCCTCGCCCTCGCAGGCTTTTGGGCTTTTGGGCGCCAGCTGGCCTCTTCTTGCTGCCCTGCCGTGAACTGGGCTGTGGTGACACACAGTGCGGTGTCAGTCGCCTGGTTCTGCCGCGTGTATTGGGAGAGTGGATCCAAGTTGCCAGTTGGTAACAGAAAGCCTGCGAGTCATTCAACCTAAGGCACTAAAAGCCCACTGCACGTCACCAGGAACTGCTGGAGAATCTCCCTGAGNCGCCTGGTTCTGCCGCGTGTATTGGGAGAGTGGATCCAAGTTGCCAGTTGGTAACAGAAAGCCTGCGAGTCATTCAACCTAAGGCACTAAAAGCCCACTGCACGTCACCAGGAACTGCTGGAGAATCTCCCTGAGCAGCGTCTTCTGACATCCAGTAAAGGTAAAAACAAGCACCCAGTCTAGTCATCTGCCCAGCTGGTCGGCACGCATCTGCTGCGGAAGCTCCGAGCTCCTAGCTGGGAGCACTGGGCAGGGACTTGCCTGGAGTTCTCTGTCCCATCAGAGGGAGGGCGCCAGGACTCAATCCCAGGGCTCCAGGCTCGAAGCACGAGCTCTGACACACACACTTTGAGGGGACAAAGGAAACCAACAGTTCAAAGATAGGAGGACACAGAACTAACCGGTCAGCCCCTAATGAAAGAGAAACACCACTTTCAAAACGGAAAGGCTGTGTGCTAATTTATGAGGGCTGACTTTCCATTTCAGCTTCCTAGGAAAGAAAATTCCTGTGACTTAAACTGTGGAAAGACAGACGTTATCACAGACATCACATGGCTCAGGATGGATCCAGGGAAATCAAGAAACCTAAGATGTTTCCTCGTTTCCCTTCACTTGAAACCCTATCTCCTTAATTCTATCAAACTTTCTATAAAAGGCACAAAATAGACCTAGAAACTTGGGGATACCAAAAAACACGATGGAAGGCTCTAGTTAGAAACTCTGTCTCTCCCGTTGGCCTGAGAGGCTGCCCTCAGTCGCCGTCCGTTTTCCACCTAGATCCTCTTTCCCCTCTCGACGAAAATGTAGCTTTTGGCCAGTGTCACCTGCAGCCCAGCGGGGCCCCGCAGGCACCTGCTCTGGTCCAGCCGAGCCTGGCTCCTCTTCTGCTGACTTTCTAGGACCAGTTGGTTTTCTGAAGTCCTCCTCACACGCCAAGGTCCTCTCTGCCGGCTCTGCCCCGGCTTCAGTCCCAGGTCTCCCTCTGCTGGGATGTGCAGAGGGGACGAGTCCTGGGGTGCAGTCTGCACCCTCAGCTGAAGGAAATGGAGGCCCCACGCCCTGCAGTGAGGGTTCCTTCCAGAGCCGAGGCCGTTTTCGAGTCTGGGACCAGCCCCCTCCCTGTCGTGTCGTGTCGCAGCCTCTCTGCAGCTTCAGTAATCAGCATGTCACAGGTCCAAACAAAATCTGGAGTTTTTCTGTTCTTTACTAAACATTCGTTTCACAGAAACCAGCCCCAAGCTCGTCACTGTCCACTTATGTGAGAGCAGGCCCCGGGTTCCCCCCTTTCAACGAGGACATTAGTGAACCCCGCTCGGCAGTGCCCTCGAGCGTCCAGGAGGCCAGTCCTCTCCCGGCAGGCTGAGTCCTGCCCACAGCGTGGCTGAGAGTCCTCGGGAGGGGCTCCCACCGCGTCTCTCCATGACGCTTTGGGAGGGCGTTCGGAGCCCTGGGCCCAGGACAGGCCAGGCCCAGACAGCTGCGGGGCCAGCCCCATCATTGCCCCGTGACAAAGCTGGGCACGTCCTCCTCCTCGTCCTCTGTCCCAGATGCCTCCTCGGAGCCACTGGATGGCTGCTCCTGGGTCTCACTGGATCCTGCAATCACACGGCATTTGGATCAGCGATACACACATCCACTCGGAGAATTGGGTTCCCTGAGAACGGACTGCTGGGGAAAACCCAGGCGCCAGCTGTCCCTGGACTGGACAACAAGGAGCCGGAGAGGTCCTCACGCCTGTCAGCCCCCAAGGCCACCCCGGGAATAAACGGCCAGTCCCAGAACCGACCTACCACTGTTGGGGGGTGGACCTCATCCTTCTAAGTGGGTCCAGCCCACACAAGATCCTGATGCCCCAGGAATCAGGCCTCACTGCTTTATATGTGGTCCCCTCCCCAGGCCATCTGTCTTGGCAAGGCAACGCCCCCAGCCGCCTTTTGCCATTGAATGAGGCTGACTACACCTGCTCACGTCCCTGCTCTCGCCCTGTCTGCAAAGGGACTTTCAAAAACCACGCAGCAGAGGGCCCCGGCCACAACAAACATGTCAGCTCCCAGCTCTTCCCACAGACCCAGAAAGCCTCCCGGCGACACTCCCTATGTGCCTCCGAATCCCAGTGTCTTCCCTGGCGTGTCTGCCGGTGCCCACAGTGCCGCCGAGCAGACCAGGCGCAGAGCACCGAGACTGCTTGTTGCCGACTCCTCCCGCTCCCCTCTCCTGGCAGCAGGGCAGGGGGCAAGAGCCAGGACGAGGTGGAGCCGGAGCTGCGGGGCCCGCAGCTGCCCTCCGGCTCCCTGACGACGCCAGGCGGCCACCCGCGGGCACAGTGGGCGCCTCCTGCAGGAGTGCAGGAACTCACTCCAGCGCCCACATGCACCCAGAGCTTGGCTACTGCTATCATCTCATCACAGGACCAAAGAGCTTCAAGGCCTGGGGGTGCCCAGGGCACAGCACGGTCTATTATCCACTTCCACACCACTGGCTGGGACACTAAAGAGTATTCATGGCAAGGGGTTGAAATCATCCCTACAATTTAATGCCTTAGGATTAAATCAACTTCATGCCAACGAGAATGAGAAAGTACAAATGATAGCATGTTTTAGTGGCTAGGATTTGCAGAACACCTATCACATGCCAGGCGCTGTGCAAAGTCTCTGCACGTCTATACCCTCTTGTTTAATTCTAACAACAGTCTATGAGATGAGTAATGCTCCTCTATATCCATTTTACACATGAGGAATCAAGCTCAGAGAGGTTAAGTAATTTGCTAATCAAGGTCTCCCAATCAGTAAAACCAGGACCTAGGATTCCAACCTGGACTATGTGACTTCCAAGCCTCTGCCTACCTTGCCTGCAAAAATGCACAGGGAAATGGAGACGAAAGAAACTTGAGGTGACGGTCATAGAAAAGAACGAGATACAACCCTCTGTAGCAGCGTGGACGGGCTGAGATGGTCAGCTAAGACAGACATCCATGGCATCACTTACATGTGGAACCAAAAAGTGACACAAATGAGCTTTTTACTAAATAGCAACAGACTCAGAGACTTAGAAAACACACGTATGGTGTGGGGACTCTGTCGGGGAGGGATCAACTACACACACACGCTGCTACACATACACGCTGCTACATGCAGGACAACAAGGGCCCACTGGGCAGCGCAGGGCACGCTACTCAGCCCTCTGCACTGGCCTACAGGAGGGCCTCCCTGATGGCGCAGCAGATAAGAATCTGCCTGCCAGTGCAGGGGACAGAGGTCTGCTCCCTGATCGGGAAGGATCCCACACGTCCCGGAGCACAACTCCTGAAGCCCGTGCACCTAGAGCCGCCACTCCACAGCACGAGAACCACCGCCATGGGAGTCCCCTCACCACAGCTAGAGAAAGCCCACACAGAGCGGCAGGGCAGGGCAGCCGAGATAAACACACAACCTAGATGAGAAAAGAATCTGGAAAAGGACACATGGACAACTGAACCTCTGCTGGACACCCGACTCTTAACACAACACTGTGGCTCTCCTACACTCCGTACAAAGTAAGAAAAATGAGGGGGACAAGCAGCAACGGCGAGCATGCTGAGTAGGACACGGAGGACGCGGCCTCGTCACAGTGTGGCGATTCGGCCTGAAAAAGGAAAAAAGCCCTGACGGGCTGCAATGGGGATGAACCCTGAGGACACCATGCTGAGTCAAACGGGAGTCACAGGATGACGAACGCTCTATGATCTCTGTTACAGGAAGCCCTGAGAGCCCCAGATTTGGAGACGGAAAAGAGTTACGGGAGTAGATGACGGTGATAATGGTTGTACGACAATCTGAATGTATTTAGTGCCACTGAACTGTACTGATGGTAAATCTTGTGTTATGTGTATTTTACCAAAACTGTAAAAAAAAGGGGGGGGCCACAGGGAAGGGGAGAAAGAAAGAAAAAACATGTTATGCAGAGACCAAGCGAAAAACTAGAGATGGACCAGACGCACAGCTCTGCGCTCCCTGAGCACTGGGCTGAGGTCGTGGGCACTCAGTCTCTACCCTGAAGGCAAGGCGCTCGGGGTCTCTGGCACGTGTACGCCATTCCCCAGCTCAGGGTCTCTGGCATGTGTATGCCATTCCCCATTTACCAGCTCGGGGTCTCTGGCACGTGTACGCCATTCCCCATTCACCAGCTGGGGAGCTCTGCTCTAGGACCTGCGCTCCCAGGGTGCAACTGCTGATTGTTTTGTTCTGTAACTTAGTCATCACAGGTCAGCCTCAAGCCTGAGAACCACCAACCACATCCAAAGAGGTCTGAACAGGCAGGACAACTGCACAGACTTTCCTCTTGAATTCTGTCTGATCTTAAAGGGACTGGACAGCTGGAGATAGTCTTTGAGCTCACTGAGTAGACGGCATGAGCAAGGCTCACCCTCCTGAGTTGGAGAGATGACTGGATAAGAAGTTACTGCTGAAATTAAACGGTGTTGGGCATGTCCAAGGAATGCTGTGGAGATGTGATCCTTCACGAATCTTGTGACAGGTGAGCGTGTGGAGATGGCTGCACCACACCATAGCGGAGAGGTGGCAGTGTGAGGAGACATCATCCCGTCACAGCCGGGACCAGTGTGAACGATGGCTGTGCCCATCAGAGGCTCAGCGGTGTCCACATGCCCCCTCCCCTGCATTTTACTATAAAAGCTGGATTGTGTACATTTTATTACTGAATACTTGTTAAACTTTTGTTAACTGTTGGAGGAAAGAACCCAGTAAAACACTCATTAATCTGGGTGTCTGAGGAATGTGGTGTCTGGATGCCTGAGGTGCTGGCTGGCTGAGGAGAGCTCAAAGCACTGCTTATGGCTGACAAGCTCTTAACACAGCTGGTTCCTGCGCGCAGGAGACAGGCTGTCGGAGCCTAGAAGTGTCTCTCTCAGAGACGAAACTTAGGAATCTGGTGCACAGCTGAGACCCAACGCAGTCGTCTGGCTCTTCAACAAAGTTATTGCATTCTCCAATAAAAAGAAACGGGATTCAGAGGAATGGCTGAATCCTAGGTTAGGCGTTGAAAATACGTAAGACGAGTCTGGACTACCTCGTAGTACCAGGAAGTAAGGCAGTGTTGTTGCAAACAAAACAAAGCCCCCAAACTCCACCAATGATGGGAGTCTGTGAAAGGGACAGGAACTATACAAAGGAGCTGGAACAATCAGAGCAAGAAAATAAAGCAGTATTGGATTAAACTTAAGAGGAGAAAACAAGCATCTCAGAATCCACAGTTACAAAGAAAATGAGGACCAGACAAATCCATGCAGAAGAATTTCAAACAGCTGATGCAGCGCCTTTGCCCTCGTGGACAGGCTGCGTAACTCTCCACCCCTTATGTGTAGGTCGCGCAGGGTGACTTCTTTCCAAAGGGTACAGCGTGGGAAGGGGAAGCAGAGAGTCGCCGTCCAGTAGACGACCCTGACGAGCTCTGAGGAGGGCATCAGGGGTGGCATCAGGGGCACCATCAACAGTGACAAGTCCTCCTGATAAGCATCCAGCTCTGACGTGAGAATGGAACCTTATCTCTGTGGTCTTCTTCCTCCAAATAACTAACTCATGAGAAAAACGCCAGACAAATCCCAACTGAGGGACATTCTATGGAACACCCGACCCTTGAAACTCTCAAGGTCATCAAAACAAAGTCTGGGGAACTGTCAGCGCACAGGAGCCGAAGGCTACATGATGATTAAATGTAATGTGACACCCTGCGTGGGATTCTGGAACAAGAAAAAGGCACTAGGTAAAAAGTAAGGCAACAGAGAGTATGGACTTCAGCGACTGTGTATCAAGACTGGTTCATGAACTGTGATGAACGAACCACATTAGCTTAAGATCTAACAACAGGGCAAACTGGGCACACGGGAATTCTCTCTATCACACTATCTTCGCAGCGTTTCTGTGAATCTAAAATCATTCTAAAACCAAGCTTATGATTGTTTTTTTCTTTTAAAAGACACTGCCTACCCTCAGGGAACTGAGACTGCAACTGAATAAACACATTATGCTATTTAGCAGATTCCATAACCAAACCCTGTGTGGGCACAGTGGGAGGCTGGGGGGAGGGGCAGCAGGGAATGTCTTACGAGGAGAGGAAGGTGCAAGACGAGCAGCTTTCTGGGCAGATGGGGAGTCGGGAGCACGAGAGAGCACAGAGGCCTGCGCAGGAGGAGAGGTGGGAGGACGGGTGACAGAGCTCGGTGAGCAGAGGACACGTGGAAGGGGGCCAAGGTCAGAGAACAAGGGCGGGGAGATGGGAAAGGGTCGGCGGGCGTGCAGGGCTGCTGGCTAGGGTTCAAGCACAGTCACCTCGGGGGTCAGCACAAGGCCAGTGGGGAGACACTGTGGGATTGGCTGCGCACTCTGTGGGTGCCCATTACTGCCTGGTCCCTCAGGCCCCTCAACTGTAAAATGGGGATAGCCGTAGGGCTGCTGTGAGGATTTTGTTAATACCTGCAGAGCACTTAGAACTGGGGCTACATAGTAAATGTTCAGTAAATGCTAAGGACTGTTACAAGTAAGACTGGGGCCGCTCAGTCCTGTCTGATTCTTTGTGACCCCATGGACTGGGGCCTGCCAGGCTCCTCCATCCGTGGGATTTTCCAGGCAAGAATACTGCAGTGGGTTGCCATTTCCTTCTCCAGGGAATCTTCCCAACCCAGGGATTGAACCCGGGTCTCTGGCATTGCAGTCAGACTCCTTACTATCTGAGCCATCAGGGAAGTGCAGGAGAACAAACGACAACCCAGTCTGTCTTAGAGAGAGCTCTGGAGCTGTTCAGGGTGGGTGGAAAGAGCGTGGAGGCTGCTGCCACAGTCCTGCCAGATCTGGATCTATGTTTCTGTAAGTTTTTTTTTAACATGGTAAAATGCACACCATTGTACATTGCTGATGGCTGTAGAAACTGGTACTACTTCTTTGGAAAGAAACTGGCAATACATTTCAAGAGCCAAAAACTCTTTATATTCTGTGATCTAATAATTGCCACTGCTGGGATTTTACCCAGAAGGGGGGAAGGGAGACAAGTTCATAAATTCACTAAAATATCTTCTAAAGAAGAGAAAAACTGGAATCAGTCTAAAGTCTAACAAAGGGCAAGTGTTAGGTATATCATGGCATGTCAATTGCTGGATATAGTCAGTCACTGAAAAAGTTGTGAAGGACCAGAAGTGCTTATAATGTTAAATAAAAATAAGCAAACGGAAACATGTTCATATACTACAATTATAACTACATACAGATATGTTCACATGGTGAGATTAAAACAAAATGGACAGGGACGTCCCTGGTGGTCCAGAGGCTGGGAATCCACCTTGCAATGCAGGGGACGCGGGTCTCATCCTTCGTTAGGGAACTAAGATCCCACACACCTCAGTGTGAAGTGAAGCTGATGTTGACTTTAATAAAAACAAAACAAAAACCCAAGACAATAGATGAATGAACAGACTGGGGGAAAAAAAACCCTTCCTTGCACAATGGAATTATAAGAACACGGGAAAATATTTGTGATACAATGTTATATGATAAAAGAACAACTATAAATATGATAATTATGTAAATAAGTTTATATGATAAATATTAAAATTGAAATGTCATGAGAATGTTAAAGTGATTTTTTTAAGAATTACGGATAATTTTTTATTTTTAACTTTTTTTCTTTCCTGCGTATTCTAAACATTTCTAAAATGATCCTGTATTACCTTTACTCTCAGAAGACACAAAGGATACGCATGGTTTCCCGATATAGAGAGTACGTGTAAGAACTGTGGCACTCAAACAAACAGTTCGATCCAAAACATAAACTGAGTGTCTTCCCAACACCAGATACGAGCTGAAACAGGAGTCGTATTAACTGGAGACGCTTTTGTCCCTCTCTCCCATGAGGAAAACACTCGGCAAAGGTCTGGAGACATTTCTTTTTGTCAGTGACGGAGGGGAGGGTGGGTGCCGCTGGCACCTAGGTGGTAGAAGCCAGGATGCTCTTACATATCCTACAGTGAACAGGATATCATCCCTCACAACAGAGAGCCATCGGGCCCAGAGTGTCCACAGCGCCGAGGCCGATAAACTGCTCCTCCCACCCCAGTTTTGAAGTAATCACGACAGGTTCGGTGAACATCCGTCTCTCAATAATGTTAAAGAAATAGAAAAAAAATTTTTTTTCCTTTTGCAGAGAAGTCTGTTAACTTTCATTTATAATGTACAGTAGTATTATCTTTATCATGTTGTATATTACATCTGCAGTACTTCTTCATTGTGTAACCAGAAGTTTGTTCCTTTTGACTACCTTCATCTAATTCCCCTTTCTCCTGACCTCTGCAGCCACAAATCTGATCTCTTTTCCTAGGAATGTTTTTGAAGTATCAGTACTATAGTTCCTGGTATACAACATCTTGATTCACTATTTCTGTGTTTCAAAATGATCACCATGATAAGGCCAGCTGTCATCTGACACCACACAAAGATATTAACGTTACTGATGATTTTCCCCACACTACACATTTCACAGCTGTGACTCATTTACTTTGTAAGTGAAAGTCTATACCACTTTATCTCCCTCACCTTCTTCTCCCCTACCCCAGCCCTGGAGAAACCGCCCTGGATGCACTCAGTAACACATCACCTTAAGGTTTCCCTGGTAGGTGAGCCAGGGTCACGATTAACACTGGTGTTAGAATATACTGTTTGGGGATTCAAGGCTTTAAAAATCCAGACTGGCTTAACGCCATCCTGTGGTATCATTCCGACAAGTCTCACTTCACTGAACTGCTGGACCGGCACGGACAACAAGCCGGGATATTTCCCTCCCAGCAACAGAACCAGAACTCCTAGCCAGCTGCCCCTCACCACTGACTGGAGAGGGGCCAAGAAGCTCAAGTGCTTTAGCTCCAAGTCCATCAAGAACCCAGAGATGCACTGAAGCCACCTTGTGGCGGAACTGAGTATCACCACATTAGATTTATTAATTCCAACCACCTAGAAATCCTCCTTTCCCGCTCACAAAATGAAAAACAAGCAAGGAACTGAGAGGTGCGGGAAAGGCACACAACCCCCTTTAGGAAGTTATCCCCAGAACACTCCGCCCTGCTCGTTCGGTGAGAAGCATATACAGCCGTGCATTATTACTCATCGTTTCAAAAATATGTACAGGTGCGAACTGCACAGGAAGAGTGGGGCTCACGAATCATAACAGTGAGTTTCAAGCCTGACTGAGGCCCACAGCCTACCTAGAAACCGAAAGAAAATTTCACTAGTTACTCCAGGATGTGAGGCATTCTGATGTTTTCTAGTCTGTCTTATGCATGTTTGAAAAAATAAAATAAAATCTGTAACTTCTAAGCTAACTTCATGCCCCAGTAGGTAAAGGATCACAGCCCTCAGTCTGAAAAAAAAACACTGCCCTACTACAGTGCGACGTGGGTGAAGACATTTATCCTTTTGATAGAACGGGAGCTCAGGACAGGGGGAGACCCGCGGCCACTTTAATCAGGGCAGACACCCTGGGTGCAATCTATCCTCTCGGAGACTCTCAGCCTCGGGCAAATGAAAGAAAAGGGACCGGAAACTGCGTGGTGAGAGAGCGGCGAGAAAAGGGGTTATGAAACCTCAGCTCTGGGATACTGCCACCTCTCTCCAATTTTGTAACTGATTACTAAAAAGTTACTCTGGTTCTGCAGACCCATCACAGGTTCAATAAATACAAACTCAGAGCAAAGTAACCTCAGTTTCTTGTTCTGAAAGCGTTCTTGGATTTACAGGGGAGAGAACCCCTCCTCCCCTTCCCCCCCCCAAATATGGTGTATCTTCATTACAGCAAGGCATTCAGCAAAGATACCAAGTTGCGGAATTTCAGATCTAGGAAGAACTTATCATTTTACATTTTAAGGGGGGAAAAATCTTCTCAAAGAGATGCTTGAGGTCAAGGTGAGCCAGAGAGAGCGCTAAGCTAAGACCCTATGGATACCGTGCTTACTCCATGACCTCGAGTGACCTCTCAGTTTCTTATCTCATCTCTGTGGGTCAGATTAAAGAAGAGGGAATCTGGCTGATTCTCAGCTGGAGGATAACTCCACTCAGGGTTTCAGTGAACAGGTCCATGCCAGCCTAGATGGAGCTCCTTGGCCCAGTCTGGCTGGCTCAGCATTTTTACCAATGACAGAAAGGGGGCATGTTTATAAAACCTGCCCATCACAACCACCAGAAAGACACGGTAACGTGTTGAATCCCAGAATCGGAATTCAAAAGGACTGTGGAGACCTGAACCGACAGAGCCAGTAACACCTAGCTGAACCGTGCAAGAGCTAAATGTCAAGTCCTGTCAGTGGATTCAAAAACCCCAACAGGGCTTCCCTGGTGGTTTAGCGGTTAGGAGTCCGCCCTGCCTGCAGGTGACACTGGTTAGATCCCTGGGCCAGGAAGACAACACAGCTGCAGAGCAACTAAGCTCACACACCACAACTCCTGAGCCTGTGCTCCGGAGCCTGTGCTGCAGCTACTGAGCCCGCCCGCTGTGAGAAGCCACCACGGTGAGAGGCCTGTGCACCGCAACCGGAGGGCTGTCCCCACTGACCGCAACTTGAGAAAGCTCACGCACAGCAACGAAGACCCAGCACAACCAAAAGACCAAAAAACCACCCTCCCCAAAACAAATGGAGGGTGGGTTCCAGGTAACGCAGAGCAAGCCCATTGGACTGTTTCTCCACTGAACACTGCTTATAGCACCAGGACAGAAGGCATGGACTCTGAAAGTTAAGCAGCATGGGAGAAGAGACCGGAATACAAAGTGCCACTGGAACAATACTGCATTTCCTGTTTTTTCCTTTCTTCTCTCCAGTATCCCTCGGCCTGGACTCGGGGCGACCCAATACACAGAAGCGGAGACTGGGCACAGAGAGTTTGGAGAGAAGCCTTCGAGTTCCGGTTCAGGGAGTAAGAAGCTGGGTTCCCAATGTTCAGAGGGAGGGGAAACGCTTCTGTCTTTTCTCTCTCTGCCAGCGTCAGGAGGGCCACGGTGACGGTGGCGGCAATGGGGGCTTGCTGCACAAAATCTTGGAAGGAGGGGAGCCTTTCTCTCTGATCAGAGGAGCCGTGGTCCTGAGATGGCCAGGCAAACTGTTACTGTTCTTCCTCGTCCTCCCACCACAGCCCTGGACGCAGGGGCAACTGTACGGAGCGTGTGGCAGAGCAGGTCACTACAGCCCCGACTTTCCGGCTGGAGATCTGAAAAGGGGAGCTCCAGGAAACCAGGAACTACCAGGGAGGTCACGGAGAGATTAGAAGAGACATCATCAAGTCGTTTACGAACTCCTGGGGTCGCCCTGACAGCACATGCGTGGATCTGGCCCTAACCGTCATGCCGAGCACTCTGAGAACGGAACTCAACTCAACCCTGACTGGCCACTGGGTGGCACCCGCAGCACACATCTGGCAAGCACAGCTAAAGCTTTAAAAACCCTGGTTGCTGGAGCCACAATCTACAGAAGGCCGATCAGAATCTGTGTCCTGAACACAATCAGGATGACTGTCTGATAAAACAAACATCAGCAAGATCAGAGTCTCATAAGATTCAAAATGTCGAGGATCCACAGAAAATTACTCGGTATGTGGAGAATCAGGAAAATCTCAACTTGAACGGGGAAAGACAATCAACAAATGCTAATGTCATGATAACCCAGATGCTGGAACTACCAAACACTTCAAAGTAGCTATTGAAATATTTTTCCAAGAAGAGTGAAGAATCTTGAAACAAATGGAAAGATAGAAAATTGCAGCAAAGAAAAACTAAAGAATCGAATGGAAGCAAAAACTTTTCTGAAAAACATAATTCACCAGATTGACTCAATAGTGGATTGGAAATGACAACTGTACGGAGCATGTGGCAGAGCAGGTAACTACAGCTCAGGGAAGAGACAGCTCAAGGTCAGACCAACAGGAATTATCCAATAGGAACAAAGCAAAAAAAAAAAAAAGGGCTGGAAAAAAATCCCAAATTTGACAAGAACACGTGCTTACCAATGATTCACATAGCTCAGTGAATTCTAAACGCAACTCCTGGACAAATCCAAGGAAATACGCGTGCAAACACATCGTAATCAAATTCCTGGCACCTAAAGATATTGAAAGTAGCCAGGAAAAAACAATGATATGGAAAACAATCTGAATAACTTTTTTTTTTTTTAATTAGAAATGGAGGCCAGAGGAAATGGAGCAGCATTTCGAAAGTACTGAAATAAACACCTGCCAACCCAATATTCTTATCCAGTGAGAATGTCCCCATGGGAACAAGGGTGAAACAAAGATAGACACCTATGAAGAACAGCTAAGATAATTCATAGCCAGCAGACCTATTCTCAGTGAATGGCTTACAGGGAGTTCTTCTGATAGAAGGGAAAGAGGACAGAAAGACAGACTGACAGAAAGAAGTCTGGAACATGAGGAACAAAGAAAAAGCAACAGAAATGGCCACTATCTGGTCACAATTCAAGACTATTCTCCTCTTGAATCTGAAATATATTTGATGATTGAAAATAAAAGATAGTAATAAAAATAGATCTGCTTCATAAAAACAGAACTACCACATGATCCAGCAATTTCACTTCTGGGTAATTATCTCAAGAAAATGAAAACACTGGTTCAAAATGACATGTGCATCCCAACGTTCAATGTAGCATTATTTACAAAGCCAAGATATGGAAGCAATCTAGGTGTCCACTGACAGAAGAATGAGGAAAGAAAATGTCTGCGCATGCTCGTGTGCATACACACACAAGCAACCTATGTGTCCACTGACAGATGAATAGAGAATGCAGACGGGTACATCTGTCCACTGACAGGTGCCCACACACAAACACAGGAATATTAGCCATAAAAAAAGGAGTGAAACCCTGCCATTTGCAAGAACATGGAAGAACCTAGAGGGTATTATGCCAAGTGAAATAAGTCAGATGAAGAAAGACAAATACCGCATGTTTTCACTTATATGTGGAATCTAAATCTGCTTAAACCATAAACAGACTCCACTGATACAGAAAAAAACTAGTGGGTGCCAGAGGGGAGGAGGATGGAGGAAAGGGCAAAACAGGTGAAGGGATACCAAGAGGTACAAAAGATCAGTTACATAATAAATAAGTCACAGCGATGGAATGTATGGCATAGGAAATATAACCAAAGATATTATAACAACTATGGTGCAAAATCTATGATGATATCAAGTCACTATGTTGTACAACTAAAACTGAAATAATATTGTAAGTCAACTACATGTCAACTTAAAAAAAATAGTAACGTTATCTGAAGGAGTTTTCAGTGTATGGAGATATAATACCTAAGACAACTGTAATATAGGGATTAAAGAGATCTATGTGATGAAAAATATCTACATCCTCCTTAAAGTGGTGAAATGCTGATTCTAAGTAGATTGTGAAAGCAGAATGAAAAGAGCAAGCTCTAGAGGAAAAACTAAAAGGATGCAAAAAGGGAAATAGTTAAACACACGATAGAATAATGTTCAAATAAATCCAAAAGATGACAGGAAGGGAGAAACAGAAACAAACAAACAAACAAAAAAGAGAATTAAAACAAAGTGGCAGCCCTAAAATCCAAACGCTATCAAAAAATACAGAGACTGTCAAAATGGATTGAAAACATGACCCACATATCTGATATCTAAAGGAAACATATTTCAAATACAGGTAGGTTAAAATTTAAAGAGATGGTAGCACCTTCAGAGGGGACCTCTGAAAATCTGTTCCTCCACAAAAGTAGCAGTGTTGGTGAGAACACTGACAACAGCCGTCAGAATCGACTCTTCCAGAGCTCTAGAGATGTCCCTGGACGGCTTGATTAAAAAACAAAGGTTGATTTTGGTAAGAACAGCAAGTTTTGTGGTTTTTTTAACTTGTCCTCTTCCCTACTTCTCCCCAGATCCAAGGAAGCTGCTCAATCAACAGCCTCCTAATCGCAATAGCTGTGAAAAGCCACGAATGGCCCCTGGTAGGAGTTCCTCCAAAGTCCCATACCCAGAGCACTGTCCGTATCTGACCTGTCTGGCAGCTCCCTGGAAACTTTCACTCCCAAGGCTTGTCTTTATTCAATCTGACTCAGTGAGAACAGCCTTTCCCCAAAGTATTTGTCAGAAACCATCAGTGGCAACTTTTTAACATCAGAGCTGCCTGAGGCAGTGGTAACAGTTGAAACAAACAAGAAACTGACTAAAAGTAAAAGGGGAAAAGCTGCTAATCTAGAAGGCTAAGAGTCAGACATGACAGCGTGACTTCACTTTCACTTTTCACTTTCATGCACTGGAGAAGGAAATGGCAACCCACTCCAGTGTTCTTGCCTGGAGAATTCAGGCAAGAATTCAGCCTGGTGGGCTGCCATCTATGGGGTCGCACAGAGTCGGAGACAACTGAAGTGACTTAGCAGCAGAAGGCTATATGTGTGTACACAGCTGTGCACAAGTCTAAGACAGACAAGCGATGGCCCTAATCTCACCTCTGGCTAACTTTGAGGCTCTGTGCAAGGAGGTGAAGGCTAAGGCAAAGCTGTAAACTGCCTGCCAGAATGCTGAAGACATGCTCCACCACACACAGAATAGGCCCTTGGCAAGTATCAGGTTCAAAGCATTTCAGGAAATCTCTAATCTTCAGCTGACCACTAAGCTAACCAAGCAAAGACTTCAGCTGCCACATACAACAAAGAATATAAGCTTAGTTAGTTAGTTAGTTCAGGAAATTCACTAAACTCATCATAAATAGCAGTAAAGACAACAAGCAGCAAAAACAACAAGTCCTGGGGAGGGAAGGTCAGGTTACCCAGAGCCAAGGAGATCTTTCTATGTCTCAGTATACTGGGGTCCAAGCTGTAGTACCTTCTTCAACAGAACATGAGACGGGCACCTGTGCCCAACCCTCCTGGCCTTGGACCAAGTATGCCCACATTCCTCTGTGTGTAGGGGCTGGGGAAGGACAGGGGACATGATGAGGCGGTTTTTTGAGGGATGAGATCCGAGCCATCACATTTTGGCACCGTAAAATAACTTCTCAGAAATGGTGGGCAGCAGGCTAAAATCGTGTCATATATAGCATGTCGTATGGTGTGATTTAGTCACTAACTTGTCTGACTCTGTGACCTCAAGGACTGTACCCTGCTAGGCTCCTCTGTCCATGGGATTTTCCAGACAAGAATATTGGAGTGGGTTGCCATTTCCTTCTCCAGGGGATCTTCCCCAACTAGGNGGGAGGGAATGAGGAGTTGAGTGTTTAAAAAAAAATTTTTTTTTAATTGATGGTGGTATTGATTGCACAACAAATATGTATTTAATGCCACTAAACTATACTTAAAAATGGTTAAAGTAGTATATCTAATGTCTCGTAAATTCTTCCAGATAAAAAAGTTTTAAAGGCTACTGTTTAGGGCAACAATAATTACAGTGTATACTTAGGTTTCTAATTCACTTAGAAGTAAACTACACAACAACACAGAAGGTTGAGGGAAGAGGTATAAACGGAATTGTACAATTGTCAATTTCTTACATCTTTCATGAAGTTGCAACGTGCAAATTTAAGGTAGATTATAATAAAGTAAAAGGCATACTGTAATCTTGAGATTAACCATTTGAAAAAAATGTATAAAAAGGTATAATTAAAATGTCATAGAGGTGATAAAACAATAATAAAAATAATTCTTATTTATCCAAAAGATTAAATAAAGGAAAGGAAGAACAAAAAAATCAGCTGGGCCAAATGGAAAACAAGTAGCAAGGTGATAGATATGATCTCTACAAGAAAGAGATTGCCTGACTGGAGTTTTAAAAAAAAAAAAACAAAAACCGACTGTATGCTTCTCAACAAGTGACACACTTCAAGTATAAGGACATATAAAAACTGAAAACATTAAGACAAAAAAAGGTATACCCTACAAATACCAACTATAACAGAGCTAGGGTGACCCTATTAATAACAACGTAGATTGTAAGACAGAGTACTATCAGAGATAAAGAGGGTCATTTCTTAATGATAAATTCAACAGAATGACATAACAAACCTAAATGGATGATGAGCCTAATAACGGAGCTTCAAAGTACAGGGAGAGAAAAAAAACCGGCAGAACTAAAAGGAGAAACAGGCAAACCCACAATCATATTTGGACGTTTTAACACTGCTGCCTTGGCAGTTAGTAAAAATAAAGAAATAAACACAGACAAAAGCATTAATGAGTATATAGACGACGTGAGCAATACTCACAATTAACTTGACCTAATTGACATTTATAGAACATTCCAACCGAGAACAGCAGGATGCACATTCTCGTCAAGTGTGCAGGGGACAGTCACCGAGAGAGACCTTGTACTCGGGTCATAAGCAGGTCTCAGTACATTTCAAACGACTGAAATCACTCCAGACGTAGTTTCTGATCTCAGTGGAATTAAAGGTGGTTTCAACTTATATCTATTGTGAAATAATTACTGCAAAATTTAATTAGCACCCATCATCTCATATGGAGACTAAGTAGAGTTCCCTCGTCACTCTAAACCATAGGACACAGCCCCAGTTCAGACTGGGTTACGACGCAACCTCAAACTCAATAAGGGGTACCAAGCAAGGCTGACAGATTTGGCCAGTAAAGAAAGACACCTTTTTATTTTTAATTTGCTTTGGCGTGCTGTGTGCGAGGTTTGCAGCATCTCAGCTCCCTGACCAAGGATCGAACCCATGCCCCTTGCAGTGGAAACATGGAGCCCTAACCATTGGACAACCAGGGAATTTCCGAAACAAATCTTTTTCAATTCAGACAGTTTATCATGTACATCGAGAGCAAAAGCAAGATCAGTCAAGGTGGCAGCTTCCCGTGACCCTTCTTCAAAAGGATGACCCCAAAACAAGAGATGACAATATAACACGACGGGTGGGGTGCCCTGGCAGCCAGGAGTCATTTCTGTGTAGTTTGAGAACCTGCAGCTGTACTCTGAGACGTGCGAGGCAGAAAGCCTCCTATGTCGTTAGAGCCCAGGAGGAAATGAGAAAAAGGCCTTTCTGGAAGAGGGAGAGGAAGCCCCTCCATAAGCTCCCTAAGTTGTCATGTTCTGGGAGGACCACAGGGGGTCCTGCCAAGGTTGAGGTCAGCTGTGGTTAATTCTTGCCTACATGACCCAGGTAGAGATGCACTTGGTCGCCAGGGCCACGTGGAGGAACCATTTCCCTTTCAGGGCTAAGACTTCTCTTCCTTCCCCAGCTAAGGCTGGAGGCAGGAGAGAGGCTTGAGTCCAGGGAGGCGATTGTGGGTGGATTCTGTCCTCTTGCTTTCTAGTTACTGTCTTGATCCTGGTGGGGGCCTAGAGACAGAGGAGGGAAGGTGATGCAGTGGTTCCTACCTAGCTGGATGCCTCGGCATTCTCTCAGCCTGGCCAAAGTCTAGAGAGGGCTCCTCCTGTGAGCACTTGCTTGTATGCTTCAGAGGACCAAATATTGAATCTTTCTGAGGCATCTCCTGCCACGTGATCTAAAGAAACTCCAGACATGCCAACTCCTCTGTCCGGAGGTCGCAGACAGCTTAAAAGACATTTCCAGACCTGAGATGGAGAACCAGTCACCCTTTCTCAGCTGCAAAGGACCAAGTGGAAAGCACCATGCCCAACGTGCCTCCTTGGAAGGAACTCAGCACACCTGTAGCTCCATTTCTCCCCCTCCCTCCTCTCAACTCTTCCACGTGCTCGAAATAGGGGAGTGGATTTAGGAGACACAGAATCAGCCAATGAGCATTTATTAATCTTTCCAAAGAACCAGCTTTTGGTTTCATTGATTTTTCTGTATTGATTTCCTCTTTGATCTTTATTATTATTATTTTTTTTTCCCTGTTTGCTTTAGGTTTAATTTGCTCTGCTTTTCTTGGTTTCTTAAAACTGAAGCTGAAAAAAAAAATTGAAGCTGAGATCATTGATCAGACCTTTTCCTCTTTTCTAAAGATAGACATTTAGTGCTGTAAATTTCTCCTGAGGTACTGTTAGAGCAACATCCCACACCTTCTAATGTTGTGCTTTTCTTTTCATTCAGTTGAAAACACTCTCCAGGGCTTCCCTGGGAGTTCGGTGGTTAAGAATTAGCCTTGCAGTGCAGGGGACACCCGGCAGGTCCCTGGTCTGGGAAGATCCCATCTGCCTTGGGGCAACTAAGCCTGAGCCACACAACTACTGAGCCTGAGCTCTCGAGCCTGGGAACCACAGCTACTGCAGCCCGGGCACCCTAGAGCCCACGCTCCACGGGAGGGGCCCCCACAGTGGGAAGCCCGCGAACCACAATCANCGGGGCAACTAAGCCTGAGCCACACAACTACTGAGCCTGCGCTCTCGAGCCTGGGAACCAGAGCTACTGCAGCCCGGGCACCCTAGAGCCCACGCTCCACGGGAGGGGCCCCCACAGTGAGAAGCCCGCGAACTGCAATCAAGAGGAGCCCCTGCTCAAGGCAACTAGAGAAAGACCCAGCACAGCCCCAGATAGCTAACCAAATAATTATAAAGAAAAAAGAAAAAACACTCTCTCATCTCCTTTTTGACTTACCCTTTGATGTATTTAGGAGTGTGTGATTTAACTTCCGAACCTGTGGGGATTCTCCAGGGATCTTTCTGTTACTGATTTCTTATTTAACTCCATGTGGTCCGTGAATATGACTTGAATCCTCTCGCTTTTACTGGGACTTGCTTCACGGGCCAGATTCTGATCTGTCTTGCTCGATGGCCACTGTGCACTTGAGGGACTCTGTATTCTTTGGTTGCTGAGTGGAGTATTCGACACGTGTCCGTGAGGTCAAGTTAGCTGATGGTGTTTTTAAGTCTTATTATTCCTGTTGCTTTTCTGCCTATTTTCTATCAACTATTGAGCAGCAGCAGCAATCGCTGACTACAGTTTATGAACACCCATTTCTCCTTGTACTTCTCTTAGCTTTTGTTTTATGTATTTTGAATCTCTATTGTTAGTGTACATAAGTGTTTAGGATTGGTATGCCCTCTTGATTAACTGACCCATTTATGATGACGAAATGATCTTCTTGGTCCTTGGTAAATATTCTTTACTCTAAAACCTATTTTATACGATATTAATAGCGCCACTTCAGTTACCTTTCGATTAGTGACAGCACAGTATATCGTTTTCTTTCTTTTTACTTTTGTCCTATTTCTGTCCCTGTTAAACAACAACTTCCCCTTCTTTCCACCCCCAGGGCCTGGTGTTCCACTTTCTGTCTCTGTGCATTTGCCTGTTCTAGGCACTTCATATACTTTCTGAATCTTTGCTTCCTTTGAAGAGTTGGAGTATTCATGTTAATTCTTCTTTACATGTTTGGTAGAATTCACCATTGAAGCTATCTGGTTTTGGACTTTCTTTAGTTGAGGGGTTTTTGATTACTGATGCAATCTCTTCATTAGTTACAGGCCCGCTGCATATTTCTGTTTTGTCTTGTATCACTTGAGGCAATTTGTGTATTTCAATAAATTTGTCCATTTCTCTTGGATTATTTAGTTTCTTGGCATATAGTTGTTCATGGGCTTCCCAGGTGGCACCAGTGGTAAAGAATCCACCTGCCAATGCAGGAGACACAGAAGACTTGGGTCGGTGCCTGGGTCGGGAAAATCCCCTGGAGAAGGAAATGGCAACCCACTCCAGTATTCTTGCCTGGAAAATTCCATGGACAGAGGTGTCAGGCAGGCTACAGTCCATGGGGTCACAGAGTTGGATATGACTGAGTAAACAGGCACATAATTGTTCATAGTATTCTCTTACAATATTTTTTACAATAAAGTCAAAAGTAATGTCTCCACTTTTATTTCTAATTTTAGTTTTTTTTTTAGTTTCCTTAGCCAGTCTGGTTAAAGGTTTGCCAAATTTGTTGATCTTTTCAAAAAACCGACTTTTTAATTCCATCAATTTTCTCTACATTTTCCCTTCATTTTTTGCAAAATATTCTTGCTGGGTATAGAATTCTAGGTTGACAGTTTTAAAGATGGTAATCTACTGTCATTGTGCTTGCATTATTTCCAAGGAGAAAACCATTGTCCAAGGAGAAACAGGTAATATGTTTCTTTGCTTTTAAGATTTTCTCCTTATCCCTGACTTTAAGCAATTTGAGTATATGTCTTGATATAATTTTCTTAATGTTTCTTGCACTTGGGGTTTTGTTGAGTTTCTTAAATCTGTAGGTTTACAGTTTGCATCAAATTTTGAAAAATTTTAGTCATGATTTCCTCAATTTGGGGGGTCCTCTTATCTCTCCCCACCTCTCCCCTCCTCTAGGGACTCCAATTACACGTATATTTAGCTGTTTGAAATCATCTCATGTTTCACTGATGCTCTGCTCATTTTAAAACAGCTAATCTTAATTTTGTTTATCTTTCTTGTGACTACATATATCTATTTTTCATAAAAGCTGCCACTTAAAAATGCATAAGACACCATTCTTTATAGATTGGAGAAAGTAACCCTTTTTGTGAGCATGAGATGAAAATAAACTGTTCTCCTTATTAGAGCAAAATGAAAACGATATACAGATTGTCACTACTGTCACCGTGAAGTTAAAACGCTTCAACTTTTTAAACAGGGGAGCTGCATCCCCTTCTAGACATAAGATCAGTGTCTGACTATTGCCTTTTTTTTTTTTTTTTGATGTTTGCAGTTGTTGAAGCCTAATGCCTACATTTGTTTATTTGCTGGGAGTTTCAAAAATATTCAAATTATGTCTCCTTTTTCCCTTACTTATTAACTGGAATATATAAAGAGATGCTTCCGATCATCTACTACAAAATAGAAAGCTTCACAAATTTGCATGTCATTGTTGCTCAGAGAATAATAATCTCTGTATTGTTGCAGTTTTACTCTATGTGCTGCCAAAGCGCTGTTTTAGACAGTTTTAAGCATACAATTCAGGGGCATTAATCACATTCACATCATTGTGCAACCATCATCATAGCAACTTCCAAACCCCACACAGAGATTCTGGACCCATTAAGCAACTTTCGGCTCCCTTTCCCCCTAGCCTTGGGTAACTTCTCATCTACTTTTTGTCTGTGAATTTTATCGTGTTCTTTAAAGCTTCTGGGTACCACATTGTCATCTCGATTAGTTTCCAAATGTGTCCAACTTAAACAGCTCTAAGTTGAAAGTCATAATGCAAACATCGACATGAGCATAAAACCTCTAATGAGCTTTCCGCATCTGGTGCCAAACAAAGAGAATAAGGTCAGTGAGAGATCATTTATCCAGAACCACACAAGCCTCCTCTCCCTTCTAAGACCTGCCTCCTTGGCCAGTTCCCTTCCTACCATCAGGATTCTTCATTCATGTTAGAGTAGAAACCAGGAGGTTAATTTTTGCTACAATGTCAACCATCAGATCAGGCACCAGCTGAAGCCTTTTTGGATGGTGGGAATCTGATTCCTCTCTACACCATTGTTTCTCTGCTCTTTCTGAATATTCTGTTTCAAGAAAGGCCATTTGTCCTCACTCTTTAAAGCACCGTTGTTCATCTGACGTCCTGGGATGGTTTGTGGATAAACCATACAGAGTCCATGAACTTCAATGGAATGAAATGATATCTTTGTTTTAATTAACCTCTCACTAAAAACTACATCTCCCAGCTTTCCTGGTGGCTCAGTGGTAAAGGATCTGCCTGCCAAGGCAAGGGGCATGGGTCCGATGGCACGTCTAAGCTAAGACGTCTGAATCTAAACAGCTAAGCCCGTGCGCCACTATTGAAGCCCGCGCATCCGAGGGCCTGTGTTCTACGAGAGATGCCACCGCAACAAGCCCTCGCACCACAGCTAGAGAGCAGCCCCCCGCTTGTTGCGACCGGACAAGGCCCGCTGGCATCAGTGAAGACCCAGTGCTGTCATAAATAAATAAGTCTTTAATAAACCCTGACATTTCCTTCATTTAAGGAGAAATCACAGCAATAGTAACAGCACCTGACGCTTTGCCACCTGTAGAAACCAGTCATTTTTTCATATCACATCTTGGTTGTTGCAGAAACCTTGAAATAGCGTTTACACTCAGACTACTTTGAAATTACCTTAGTCCACAGAGGCACTGCTAGAGCTTGCTATTTAAAGTGTTAAGCAAAACACATGTAATACACATCACGAGTTAAAAAATTTTTTTGATTACTTTTTTTTATTACATTTAATATTTCAACTGAATTTCAGTATAGTTGGTTTTCTTTGCAAGATGACATATTTTACTTTAGAGTTTTAACAAATGTTTTGAACCTGTGCAGGGGTCCCTACCCTTCACCAGACTGCCAAGAGATCTGAGGCACAAAAAAGAGATTAAGAACCCCTGGTGTTTGGGGGGCACTGCAGAAAACTTCCTCCTTGCAGGATGGCCTCTGCGGCCAGATGTATCTTTTTAAAGGATTTTGGGTGAAGGATTGAGATTCATTACTCAGCATTTACAATGTTGCAATGTGTACTACTTGGCTGTCTCTTAATACTAGGCAGATAAGAACCTTTCTAGAGGACTTCCCTAGTGGTCCTGTGGCTGGGGCTCTGTGTTCCCAATGCAGGAGGTCTGGGGTCAATCCCTGGTTGGGGAACTAGATCCCACATGGGGCAACCAAATGTTGCTGGTCGCCAACTAAAGAACCCACATGTTGTGATGAAACTAGAGATCCCAGCTGCACATCCAAGATCCGGCGCAACCAAATAAGCGAAGATTTTTTTTTTAAAGAACCCTTATAGGTGCCAGGAATTTTCTTTCTTCTACCCCAAAAGGGCTTACACTTGGCTGAGTTAGCAGTGCCCACCAGAAACAAACAAACAAACAATTTGAGCCATCATCGGTACACCAGTTTCATTTCTGAAAGACATTGATGCCTTCAGAGCCATGAAACACCAGGCTTTCTATTTTGATGGGGACACAGGTGTGGACCTTGCCCTCCTCCAGCTCACATACCACAGTTCTGACGGTGACCTCCTTGGAGCAGGTTCAGCCTCACATCTGGAGACAGGACACAGGATTTCTTGCTTCTTGGCCTGGCTGGTGGGTGGCTAAGGATGGGAAAACCCACCTTGTGTGGTCGGACCTGGGCGCAGTCCCGGGGAGACCCTGCACCCTTAGTTTATCCTGGAGCCCTCTTAGACTTGGTCACCCTCGGTCAAGTGCACACGTCCTGATCTAGCCTTAGTGTGGATCTGCCTCTGGGTCGAGGGCCCCCTCTAAGCAGAGCATATACATGGCAGCGGCTTGCCTCTCCACGGCTCTCAGTGCTCCATCCTGAAGACTCTCATGTACACCAAGTCACCCTGCTGGGGCGCATGGAGGGGCGCGCCAAGCCCCACCTCTTACCTGAAGGAGAGCTGGGGGATGGACAGCAAAGGCCTGGATGACGTGGTCCTGGGCTGGAGAGACTGACTGTCCTTCGGAGCCTCTGGGTGAAGACAGCGAGATGTCTCTTCCCTCTCTTTAGCCATAGGGTGGGGTCTCACATTCTCCACAGACCCTTCCAGGTGGAGAAATCCAGGTGGATCCAGCAGTGGCCGTACTATCTTCCAAGCCTCAAGCCAGGGATCCCCTGCCCCCCCCATCCTGCCTATCTCATCCCCCCATCAGTCTATGGATGGTCCTTCCTCCATCACTGGTCTCCTCCCTGTCCTGGCCCAGTTCATCACCTCCCCCCCACCCCCATGCATCACTGCAACCTCCCTGGCCTATTTTTTCCCCTTCCAACCCATCCTTGGGGCTTCCCCGGTCTGTCTCTTATACACATCTAGATGTGTATAAGAGACAGATGCATAAGACACCATTCTTTATAGATTGGAGAAAGTAACCCTTTTTGTGAGTATGAGATGAAAATAAACTGTTCTCCTTATTAGAGCAAAATGAAAACGATATACAGATTGTCACTACTGTCACCGTGAAGTTAAAACGCTTCAACTTTTTAAACAGGGGAGCTGCATCCCCTTCTAGACATAAGATCAGTGTCTGACTATTGCCTTTTTTTTTTTTTTTTGATGTTTGCAGTTGTTGAAGCCTAATGCCTACATTTGTTTATTTGCTGGGAGTTTCAAAAATATTCAAATTATGTCTCCTTTTTCCCTTACTTATTAACTGGAATATATAAAGAGATGCTTCCGATCATCTACTACAAAATAGAAAGCTTCACAAATTTGCATGTCATTGTTGCTCAGAGAATAATAATCTCTGTATTGTTGCAGTTTTACTCTATGTGCTGCCAAAGCGCTGTTTTAGACAGTTTTAAGCATACAATTCAGGGGCATTAATCACATTCACATCATTGTGCAACCATCATCATAGCAACTTCCAAACCCCACACAGAGATTCTGGACCCATTAAGCAACTTTCGGCTCCCTTTCCCCCTAGCCTTGGGTAACTTCTCATCTACTTTTTGTCTGTGAATTTTATCGTGTTCTTTAAAGCTTCTGGGTACCACATTGTCATCTCGATTAGTTTCCAAATGTGTCCAACTTAAACAGCTCTAAGTTGAAAGTCATAATGCAAACATCGACATGAGCATAAAACCTCTAATGAGCTTTCCGCATCTGGTGCCAAACAAAGAGAATAAGGTCAGTGAGAGATCATTTATCCAGAACCACACAAGCCTCCTCTCCCTTCTAAGACCTGCCTCCTTGGCCAGTTCCCTTCCTACCATCAGGATTCTTCATTCATGTTAGAGTAGAAACCAGGAGGTTAATTTTTGCTACAATGTCAACCATCAGATCAGGCACCAGCTGAAGCCTTTTTGGATGGTGGGAATCTGATTCCTCTCTACACCATTGTTTCTCTGCTCTTTCTGAATATTCTGTTTCAAGAAAGGCCATTTGTCCTCACTCTTTAAAGCACCGTTGTTCATCTGACGTCCTGGGATGGTTTGTGGATAAACCATACAGAGTCCATGAACTTCAATGGAATGAAATGATATCTTTGTTTTAATTAACCTCTCACTAAAAACTACATCTCCCAGCTTTCCTGGTGGCTCAGTGGTAAAGGATCTGCCTGCCAAGGCAAGGGGCATGGGTCCGATGGCACGTCTAAGCTAAGACGTCTGAATCTAAACAGCTAAGCCCGTGCGCCACTATTGAAGCCCGCGCATCCGAGGGCCTGTGTTCTACGAGAGATGCCACCGCAACAAGCCCTCGCACCACAGCTAGAGAGCAGCCCCCCGCTTGTTGCGACCGGACAAGGCCCGCTGGCATCAGTGAAGACCCAGTGCTGTCATAAATAAATAAGTCTTTAATAAACCCTGACATTTCCTTCATTTAAGGAGAAATCACAGCAATAGTAACAGCACCTGACGCTTTGCCACCTGTAGAAACCAGTCATTTTTTCATATCACATCTTGGTTGTTGCAGAAACCTTGAAATAGCGTTTACACTCAGACTACTTTGAAATTACCTTAGTCCACAGAGGCACTGCTAGAGCTTGCTATTTAAAGTGTTAAGCAAAACACATGTAATACACATCACGAGTTAAAAAATTTTTTTGATTACTTTTTTTTATTACATTTAATATTTCAACTGAATTTCAGTATAGTTGGTTTTCTTTGCAAGATGACATATTTTACTTTAGAGTTTTAACAAATGTTTTGAACCTGTGCAGGGGTCCCTACCCTTCACCAGACTGCCAAGAGATCTGAGGCACAAAAAAGAGATTAAGAACCCCTGGTGTTTGGGGGGCACTGCAGAAAACTTCCTCCTTGCAGGATGGCCTCTGCGGCCAGATGTATCTTTTTAAAGGATTTTGGGTGAAGGATTGAGATTCATTACTCAGCATTTACAATGTTGCAATGTGTACTACTTGGCTGTCTCTTAATACTAGGCAGATAAGAACCTTTCTAGAGGACTTCCCTAGTGGTCCTGTGGCTGGGGCTCTGTGTTCCCAATGCAGGAGGTCTGGGGTCAATCCCTGGTTGGGGAACTAGATCCCACATGGGGCAACCAAATGTTGCTGGTCGCCAACTAAAGAACCCACATGTTGTGATGAAACTAGAGATCCCAGCTGCACATCCAAGATCCGGCGCAACCAAATAAGCGAAGATTTTTTTTTTAAAGAACCCTTATAGGTGCCAGGAATTTTCTTTCTTCTACCCCAAAAGGGCTTACACTTGGCTGAGTTAGCAGTGCCCACCAGAAACAAACAAACAAACAATTTGAGCCATCATCGGTACACCAGTTTCATTTCTGAAAGACATTGATGCCTTCAGAGCCATGAAACACCAGGCTTTCTATTTTGATGGGGACACAGGTGTGGACCTTGCCCTCCTCCAGCTCACATACCACAGTTCTGACGGTGACCTCCTTGGAGCAGGTTCAGCCTCACATCTGGAGACAGGACACAGGATTTCTTGCTTCTTGGCCTGGCTGGTGGGTGGCTAAGGATGGGAAAACCCACCTTGTGTGGTCGGACCTGGGCGCAGTCCCGGGGAGACCCTGCACCCTTAGTTTATCCTGGAGCCCTCTTAGACTTGGTCACCCTCGGTCAAGTGCACACGTCCTGATCTAGCCTTAGTGTGGATCTGCCTCTGGGTCGAGGGCCCCCTCTAAGCAGAGCATATACATGGCAGCGGCTTGCCTCTCCACGGCTCTCAGTGCTCCATCCTGAAGACTCTCATGTACACCAAGTCACCCTGCTGGGGCGCATGGAGGGGCGCGCCAAGCCCCACCTCTTACCTGAAGGAGAGCTGGGGNAGGGCCCCCTCTAAGCAGAGCATATACATGGCAGCGGCTTGCCTCTCCACGGCTCTCAGTGCTCCATCCTGAAGACTCTCATGTACACCAAGTCACCCTGCTGGGGCGCATGGAGGGGCGCGCCAAGCCCCACCTCTTACCTGAAGGAGAGCTGGGGGATGGACAGCAAAGGCCTGGATGACGTGGTCCTGGGCTGGAGAGACTGACTGTCCTTCGGAGCCTCTGGGTGAAGACAGCGAGATGTCTCTTCCCTCTCTTTAGCCATGGGGTGGGGTCTCACATTCTCCACAGACCCTTCCAGGTGGAGAAATCCAAGTGGATCCAGCAGTGGCCGTACTATCTTCCAAGCCTCAAGCCAGGGATCCCCTGCCCCCCCCCCCCCCCCCNGGCCGAAGACGACGAGGCGGACGAGGACGAGGCGCCGCCGGCCTCCGAGGGCGAGGCGGGCGGGCAGGCAGCCGCGGCGAGGCTGGAAAAGTAGTGCTGGCCCGTCGGCTCGCTCCAGCAGGCGGGCGGCGGGGGCGCGGCGCTGGGCGAGGGCCCCGGGTCTGCAACGGGAGACCGCGGGCGTCAGGGCCGCCCCCACGCCCCAGCAGCGTGCAGGCAGGGGCCAGCGCCCCAGGAACGGGTGACCTAGCATCACACAGGGAGGCTCAGACCCCAAATCCCGCGCCCCTGTTCCAGCCCACCTCCTAGAGAAAGTCCTGGGTATAGGCGGCTGTGGCTCAGACGATAAAGAACCTGCCTGCAAATGCAGGAGTCACGGGTTCGATNCAGGAACGGGTGACCTAGCATCACACAGGGAGGCTCAGACCCCAAATCCCGCGCCCCTGTTCCAGCCCACCTCCTAGAGAAAGTCCTGGGTATAGGCGGCTGTGGCTCAGACGATAAAGAACCTGCCTGCAAATGCAGGAGACACGGGTTCGATCCCTGGGTAGGGAGGATCCCCTAGAGGAGGGCATGGCAACCCCACTCCAGTATTCTCGCCTGGAGCATCCCATGGACAGAGGAGCCTGGCGGCTTCGGTGCACGGGGTCACAAAGAGTTGGACACGACTGACACTTTCCATTTTTCGTAGGTGCGGCGGACATACCAACGGGCAACCCGCGTGCCCCGCACCTTCACTCACCCCTCCCAGGCTGCCTTCCTTACCAGCTCGGCGCTCAGCCCCACCTGTGCGGGATCTAAAGGACTCCACCCACTTCCGGGATGCCCGCGGGCGCCCCCTTCCGCCAGCCAGGAATTTACTCCGGACACGGATCCGCTGGGGCTCTCTTTCCCGCCCATCCGGCTGGTCCAGGTGGTTTACAACAGGTACCAGACCTGGTTGGTGCTCATCCCCCGGGGCCAGCAGGGTGATGCCCTCCCCCACTCCACCCGTCTGTCTGGGCGGGCCGGGTTAGGGGCGTCTTACCGGGTGGGGGGCCCTGGGCCCGCACATAGCTGCGCAGGGTGATGTCGGCAGAGCCCCCGGACTCCAGCGGGATGGGGTGGGTGTGGAAATGGCGGAGCATGTCGAGCACAGACTGGAACCACAGGTGCTGCACGTGGCACTGCCCGTGGCCGTTCAAGGACAGGCGCAGGTGCTGTGGGCAGAGATGGGCGTGGTCAGTGGGGGGGAGGGAGAGGTGTCCTGGACCCGCCCCCTGATTGGCAAGTGCCTCTGAAGGTCAGGGGGAGGGCCAGATCTCACAGGGGCCATATGGGTCGGTGTCCGAGCAAGGGCCTCTCACCAGGGAGCCCCGTCTCGGGAGGGGGAGGGTCAAGCGGGTGGCGGGGATGGGCATGAGGGCCACGGAGCCGGGCAAAGGCTAGAGGGGGAGTGCATTCGTCCCTATCCCGAGAGCACCAGAATCAGGGCCTTCACGCACCCTGTCCATCCCTAGTGTCCAGAGGCCCTAGAAGGTAGAGATGCCGTGTTTTGTTTGTATTAATTGCTCAGTCGTGTCTGACTCTTTGTGACCCCATGGACTGTAGCTGGGAGGCTTCTCTGTCTATGGGATTCTCCAGGCAAAATGCTCAAGTAGGATAGCCATTCCCTTCTCCAGAGGATCTTCCCGATCTAGCGATGGAACCTGGGTCTCCTGCATTGCAGGTGGATTCTCTACTGTCTGAGCCATCAGGGAAGCCCAGAGATTCCGTGTTAGAGATGGGGAAACCGAGGCACAGGGCTGGAGGGACTCACCCACAGCCATTGGCATAGAGCTAAGAAGAGAACTCATGTTGGGGTGACTCTCCCAACCCAGCTAGGGGTCTGCTGGCCTTCCCTGCCCTGCGACGGTCCAGGCTGGAAGCACCCCCAGCCTGGAAGCAACCCCAGGCTGATTGGGGGGGGCGTGGCCGCAGGTGCCACTCATCTAAGCTGGGAGTGGGAGGAGCCCAGGGATCTGGGCCCCCCGGGAGGGGGGGCGCCCAGGCCTGTGGTCTTGAGTGGTGGGTGAGCCACAGGGCCCTGACTTCAGTCCTTTATGCTCCGTATGTATCCCACACGGGGAAGAGTGGCTGTCCCTGGGGTGTGTGTGGCAAGAAGGGGGGTGACAGGAGGGTTTCAGGGTGTGCCTGTGATGGGGAGCTAGCCTGGGCAGCTTCGAACAGGAGAAAGAAGCCCTGGCAGGGAAGGAAGTGTTCCACGGTGGGGCCAACGCTGCCCAGGGAGCCGGGGTGGGGGG
>SJYV01019540.1:0-51663 GCA_006410875.1 Neotragus pygmaeus
TTCTAGTCTCAGGAAACACAAGTCAAAGTGTTTAAGGGTAGAGGATCATGACAAACGTAACTAATCTCATAAGGATCGAAAACAAAATCCAAAAAAACGAAACAAACATCACATTCATAACAGAACAGTGTTTCTCAAACAGGGGTGATTTGCCCCACAAGGTGACATTTGCTTATGTCCAAAGACATTTTGGGGAAGAGGAGCTACCAGTATCTTGCGGGTGGAAGGCAGGAATGCTGCTAAACACCCTACAAAGCACAGACTGGACCCTCAAAGCAAAGAATTACCTGGCCCCTAGGTCGATAATATCAAGGCTGAAAAATGTAATATAGAGAAAGCAAGTGATGGAGAAAGTGGGATAGAATTTAGTAATCAGTGTGTCTGGGTGAGGGAACATGAATACTGTTTTAATTATTGTTCTTAACCTTGTATTTTCCTATAATTTGGAAATTAATTCCAAACAAAGCACTTTTAAAAGCCTTTTTAAAAGCACTATGCTGTTTTAGAAAAGGCAGAGGAACCAGAGATCAAATTGCCAACATCCGCTGGATCATGGAAAAAGCAAGAGAGTTCCAGAAAAAACATCTATTTCTGCTTTATTGACTATGCCAAAGCTTTTTACTGTGTGGATCACAATAAACTGTGGAAAATTCTGAAAGAGATGGNTTAATTATTGTTCTTAACCTTGTATTTTCCTATAATTTGGAAATTAATTCCAAACAAAGCACTTTTAAAAGCCTTTTTAAAAGCACTATGCTGTTTTAGAAAAGGCAGAGGAACCAGAGATCAAATTGCCAACATCCGCTGGATCATGGAAAAAGCAAGAGAGTTCCAGAAAAAACATCTATTTCTGCTTTATTGACTATGGCAAAGCCTTTTACTCTGTGGGTCACAATAAACTGGAAAATTCTGAAAGAGATGGGAATACCAGACCAGCTGACCTGCCTCTTGAGAAACCTGTATGCAGGTCAGGAAGCAACAGTTAGAACTGGACATGGAACAACAGGCTGGTTCCAAATAGGAAAAGGAGGACTTCAAGGCTGTATATGTTGTCACCCTGCTTATTTAACTTATTCTATATGCCAAAGAGGCTTAGAAAACAAAGGAAGTCGAATACAGATTTATAGTGTTTGTTATGTTTCTTTTTAAAGAAATCATTTGGTTGTGCTTGGTCCTCCTTGCAGCACCTGGGGTCTTCAGTCTTCTTTGTGGCATGCTGGAGTTTAGCTGTGGCATGCAAACTCTTAATTGTAGCATGTGGGATAGTTCCCTGAAACAAAGTGAAGTCACTCAGTTGTGTCTGACTCTTTTTGACCCCGTGGACTGTAGCCTGTCAGGCTTCTCCATTCATGGGATTTTCCAGGCAAGAATACTGTAGTGGGTTGCCATTCCTACTCCAGGGGATCTTCCCAACCCAGGGATCAAACCCAGGTCTCCTGCACCACAGGCTGACTTTTTACTGTCTGAGCCACCAGGAGGCCCCCAGACTAGGGGTCAACCCCAGGCCTCCTGCATTAGGAATGTGGAGTCTTAGCCACTGGTGCACAGAGAAGTCCTTGTTATGTTACTTTCTTATTTACCATTTCTTATTTTCTTCATTTGTTCCTGTGGATCAAGTTACCATCAAGTTATCATGTTCTTGCTTGGTAAAACTTTGCTCACACACATATCCTTTGTGCTGCCCATATCAAATTTATTACTATATGTTATATATATGTGTGTATATATATAATGTATAATGCTATATGTTATTGATCTGACAATACAATAATATACACTCAGTACCTTTTCAAATCAGCTAAGATGAGAAAGGACAATATATTTTCATTTCCACTGACTTTTATAATGACACAGTTACCTCTGTCATTACTGGAGTGTGTGTGTGTATGTATTCAAAATACTGTCTGAATTTACTTGCTTTCACCTGAAGAACTTCATTTAATATTTATTGTAAGCTACATTTGTTCTCAATTCTCTTTAGTTTTACTTATCTGGGAATGTCTTTGTTTTGCCTTCATATTTGAAAGATAGTTTTGCTCTATGTAAGATTGTTGCTTGACAGTTTCTCCTTTAAGAACTTTGACTATATTATTCCACTGCTTTCTGGCCTCCACTATTTTCTTGAGAAGTCAGCTGTTAATCTTACTGGAATTCCCTTGTTGTCAGTTGTTTTTCTCTTGCTTCTTTCACAATTTTGTCTTTGAGCATTTTACCATCATGTGATTGGGTGTGGATATCTTTGTGTTTGTCTTATTGGAGTTTTTTGAGCTTACTGGATGTGTAGATTTTTTTTTTTTCATCACATTTGGTAAGTTTCAGCTATTTTTCCTTGAATATTTTTTCTGATACTTTCTTTTCCTCGGATAATCACATTATATCTATTGATATTCTTAATGATGTCCCACATTTCTCTGAGGTGCTGTTAATTTTTCTTTGTACCTCTCTCTCTTTAGTTCTTGTTCTCTGTTTATGTTTTCCAGAATGTGTAATCTATTCGTTGATTCTTCTGCCCGGAAGTTAAAATCTGCTATTGATTTTTTTCATTCTAGTCATTTTACCTTTCAACCCCAGAATTTACAGTTGGCTTTTCATTAAAAAAAAAATAATTTACGTATATTGATACTCTATTTGATGATGAGTTGTCATCATATCTTTATTTATTTAAGCATGATTTCCTTTAGTTATTTGAACATATTTTAAATAGGTGGTTTGAAGTTTTTGTTATATCTAAAAGTCTGTACACTCTTACGGGCAGTTTTGTTGCTTGCATTCCCCCCTTTAAATGATATTGGTAATATAGTGCATGCTTTCTTGTTTGTTTGGTGCGTCTTATAATTTTTTTCAGCTAAAAATTATTTTTTTATTATTACCAATCAGATAATAATCATCGCTTCAATAGTTCTTTTCCGGAACTTTTATAGTTAGTGCAAGAAAGACAAATACTACTAAAGCACTGATACAGTGCATTTGTACTGCTTGCTGTTTCATGCGTAACAAAAGGGAATATATACATTATATTTTGTTTATCAATTGATCTATTCATCCATTGATAGACATGTGGATTCTAATGGCTTTTTGGCTATTGTGACAAATGCTATTAAGAACATAAGTGTGCACATACTTGTTCAAATTCGTGCTTTCAGTTTTTATGGATATGTACCCAGAAGGGGGATTGCTGGATCATATGCTAAGTCTATATTTAGCCTTCTGAGGAACTGCCATTCTATTATCCACAGCAAGTGCACCATTTTCCATTCTCACCAGCAATTAGCAAGGGTTTCTTTCAATTTCTCTGTATCTTTACCAACACTTGATGTTTTCTGGATTTTTGTTTGTTTGTTTTGATAGTAGCCTTTCTAATGGGTGTAGGTGGTATCTCATCATTGTTACAATTTGCATTTCCCTAATGATTAGTGATTTTGAGCATCTCTACATGTGCTTATTGGCTATTTGTATATCTTCTCTGGAGAAACATCTATTCCAATCTTTTCCCCATTTTTGAAATGGATTTTGTTGTTGTTACCTCATGATATTTTTGTTGATACTGAGACATTTTAAATAATATGTGGTAGCAACTCTAGATGCATATTCTCCTGCCCCCACCTCCAAACTGTTGTTTGTTTATTTGTTTAGTGACTTAGAATACTTTGATAAAGTATGTTTATCCATTTATCATTCCCCTGCAATGTGAAGTCTCTGATGTCACTCCTCAGAGGGGATAGCCTTGGATATGTGCACCTTTACCCGGGGATGACAGTGGTCATCCAACTGGCAACTGGCAATCTTCGACCGTCTCTTACCCTGATTTCTTTGTTGTCTGCCTCATTGGGTACTACACCCAGATCTACTAATTGCTGGCTAGTTGCTCTACTGTTTTTGACAATGCTGCAGTGCATAAATTGCTTTACAACCTTATCCTGTTAAATACAGGCAGATTTACTTGAGAACAGTTAGTGGGTGGGGGTGGTAGCCTCTGATCTTCTCTTCTTGCCTCTCCAGATGTAAGATCTTCACCCTACATTTATCTTCATGCTTGGGACAGGACGATCAGGGCCTGCCATGCCTAGGGTAGAGTCTCTCCCCTAAAAATAGGGACTGAGTGAAGTAAGTGAGCCTCCAACCCTTGGATGGATTAACCAGATATTTTATCTCTACAACTTGAAGTTGGAAGGGATTGAAGTGCTGGAGGCCTGCTCTTCTGGTGACTGAGAGCTGAGAGGGGAAGGAGCCCTGTCTTTTGGTCACACCAGCTTGGAGTGGAGCTTCTGTACAGCTGAGATGCAGCAGGGAGAGAAGTGGGTCTTGGCTCATGTGCTAAAGACTCACTGTTCTTACTGAGATTTTATTGATTTTCTTGAAAAAAATGTTTCTTCATTTGCTGTATCCTCTTGGGACAATTTCCAGAGACTTTATTTTTTTTTCCTGCTTTATTTACCAGTTATGGTTGTTTTGCTACGGAACTATCCACGAGGCTCCTCATACACTGTATTTGAAAGTGGGCCTTATGACCTTTCATTTTTAGATAAACAGTGTATATTTTTTAAGGTACAGGGACATTTCCTTTCTTACAGAATTACTTATTTATTTATTTAAGCTGTGCCGAGTCTTAGCTGTAGCCCCTGGGATCTGCAGTCTCTGTTGGGGCATACAGGGTCTTTAGCTGTTTCGTGTGAACTCTTGGTTGTGTCATGTAGTGGTTTTTGGTGTTTGTTTTTGACTGTACCTCATGGCAAATGGGATCTTAGTTCTCTGACCAGGGATTGAACCTGGGCCTCCTCCTCTGGGAATGTGGAGTCTTTAGCCACTGCACCACCAGGACAGACCCTAAATTTGTTGTTGTTGTTGTTATTTTTAATTTTATACATGTATGTGTGTGAGCTTCCCTGATGGCTCAGCATGTAAAGAATCTGCCTGCAGTGCAAGAATTACAGGAGACACAGGTTCAATACCTGAGTTGGGAAGATCCCCTGGAGGAGGGTATGGCAACTCACTCCAGCATTTTTGCCTGGAGGATCCCATGGACAGAGGAGCCTGGCGGGCTACAGTCCATGGGGTCACAAAGCAGCAGACTTCACTGAAGCCCCTGAGCATGCATGCATGTATGTGTGTATGTCACCTGATGAACTGGTAGTCTTCTGTATAATGAGGTGAATGCAGATGAATGACTGATTTTTAAATTGTATTTTTATTGAAGTATAGTTGATGTACAATATTACTTACACATGTACAACAGTGATTCACAAAAAAATTTTTTTAAGTGGGCACATACTATTCTTTTTTTTAAAAATCAAAATAAAATTGATGTATAACATTTTTATTAGTTTCAGTTGTACTGTGTAATTATTTGATATATGTACACATTGTGAAATGATCACCACAATATGTCTAGTTAACACTTATCACCATACATGGTAACAATTTTCCCCTGTGATAAGACTCTTTAAGATCTACCCTTAGCAACATTCATATACAATATAGTATTATCAACTATAGTCACCATGCTATACAATGTGTCCCTAGGACTTATTTATTTTATGGCTGGAATTTTGTACCATTTGACCCCCTTCACCTATTTCCCCTATCCCTTGCCTATGGCCACCACCAATCTTTTTGTATATATGAGTTTGGTTTTGTTAAAAATTTTTTAAATCCTAATATAGTTGATTTATAATATTAATTTCAAGTATTCAGCAAAGTAGTTCAGTTTTATTTATATACATTGTATTTTTCAGATTATTTTACATATTACGTAATAAGATTATTATATATACTTATAAGTAAATAAGGTTATTATAAAATACTGAATATTATTTTCTTTTACACAGTAAATTCTTGTTGCTTATCTGTTTTATATATAGTACTGTCTATCTGTTAATCCCATACTCCTTGTTTATCTGCCCCTCCCTTTCCTCTTTGGTAACCATCAGTTTGTTTTCTATGCCTATGAGTCTGTTTCTGTTTTGTTTATGGATTCATTTGTATTATTTTTAGATTCTACATATACGTGATATTGTATGATTGTTTATCTTTCTCTATCTGACTTACTTCACTTAGAATGATAATCTCTAGGCCCATGTGTTGCTGCAAATGGCAATGTTTCATTCTTTTTAATGGCTGAGTAATATTCCATACACAAACACCTGTGTTCCCATACACTGCATGTCTTTATCCATTCATCTGTTGATGGATGCTTAGGTTGCTTTCATGTCTTGGCTATTGTAAACAGTGCTGCTGTGAACATTGGGGTGAATGTATCTTTTCAGATTAGAGTTTACATCTTTCCCAGTATATAACAAAGAATAGGATTGCTGGATCATATGATAGCTCTATTTTTAGTTCTTTAAGGAATTGCCATACTGTGTTCCATAGTGGCTGTACCAATTTACATTCCCACCACCAGTGTAGGAGAGTTCTCTTTTATCCACATCCTTTCTAGCGTTTATTGTTTATAGACTTTTTGATGATAAACATTCTGACTGGTTTGAGGCCATACTTCATTGTGATTTTGACTTGAATTTCTCTAATAATTAGTGATGTTGAACATCTTTTCACGTGCATGTTAGCCATCTGTATGTCTTCTTTGGAGAAATGTCTATTTAGATTTTCTGCCCATTTTTTGATTAGGTTGTTTTTGATATTGAATTGTATAAGCTGTATATTTTGGATATCAGTCTTCTTTGGTTGTATCGTTTGCAAATATTTTCTCCCATTCCATAGGATGTCTTTTTGTTTTGTTGATGGTTTCCTTTGCTGTGCAAAAGTTTAAGTTTGATTCAGTACAGTTTGTTTATTTTTGCTTTTATTTCTTTTACCATGGGAGCCTGAGCCAAGAAACTATTTTTAAAATTTATATCAGAGAATGTTTTGTCTGTGTTCTCTTCCAGGAGTTTTACGGTGTCATGCCTTATATTTAGGTCTTTAAGGCTTTTTTTAAAAAATTTTTTGGTCATGCCACACAGCATGTGGGATCCTATTTCTCTGACCAGGGATTGAACCCACACTGCCTGTGTTGAAAGCACAGAGTCTTAACCACTGGACCACCAGGGAAATCTCTAAGCCATTTTGAGTTTATTTTTTGTATATGATGTGAGGGGGTGTTTTACTTTCATTGATTTATGCGAGGCTGTCCAGCTTTCCAAGCACAATTTGCTGAAGAGAATGTCTTTTCTTCATTGTATATTCTTGCCTCTTTAGTTGAAGGTTGATTACCCTGAGTCTGTAGGTTTATTTCTGGGCTCTGTGTCCTGTTTCATTGATCTGTCTGTGTTTGTGCCAGTACCACACTGACTTAGTTACTGTAGCTTTGTCGTATTGTCTGCAGTCTAGGAGGATTATGTCTATAGCTTAGTTTTTCTTCTTCAGGATTGCTTTGACAATTCTGTCTTTTTCTCTTTCTTTTTTATGATTTCACATGTAAGTAAGGACATGCTCTAAACTAGCCACAGCACTTTTGGGAAATTCAACCAGGATTCTGTATTAGCAGTTGATAGTTGTTCTGCAGTGTTCACTGCAGGGCATTCTTAGGCCCAGCTATATTTTCAGACATGTAGGCCACCATGGGCCATATTCGTATCAGGCCCATTCAGAAGGACATGGGACAGGAGCCAGTGTCAGGCCCTCCTGTTTTGGAGCCTGATAGCAGAGGCAGAGCTATAGGGTGCTCTTTAAGGGTGCTATTTAAGGGCTTAGAGGCAGAACTGCAGCAGGTGGTGCTCCCCTGCCCATCCTTACAAGCCTCACGCCCCCCAGTATAGAGTTGTAGATGCAGAACTCCCAGACCCTCAAAGAGCTGTGCTTGTTCCCAGAGGTATTGTACTAGGGGGGAGCTTAAGTGGTGATCTCCTGCAGGTGTTCATGTGCCTCCAGTTAGGTGCCATTTGCCCATCAGGGGTCATTTTCATCCTATTAGCCCTCAAAAAGTGGACCATAAGTCACATTCTCACGTAGTAAGTGAAGAGGTTTTGTTACTCTGTTATCTGCAGCAGTCCAGCTGGTTTTGCCAGTTACCCCACACTGTCCTCTATGGCAGCCTTTTTTCCATCTAACATCATGTGTTGTGTTTAGTCACATCTCTTTTAATTTCCTGTCATCTGCAACAGTTGTCTTTCATGACACTGCCGATTTCAAAGAGTATAGGCCAGCTGATATATGGGCCATTTCACAATTTCCTTGTGATTAGATCAGGTGATGCCCTCTGGTAGGAGCTCTGAGGACATAATGGTGTACCCTTCTTGGTACACCCACAGGAGGACACAGTGTGGCTTGTCCCGCTGCTGATTGTGTTAAATTTGACTTTGACCATTAGGTTAAGGTGATGTTCATCAGAGTCTTGCATGCTGTGCGTGCAGGTTGCTTCAGTCATCTCTGACTCTGTACGACCCTATGGACTGTAGCCTGTCAGGCTCCTCTGTCCATGGGATTCTCCAGGCAAGAATGCTGGAGTGGGTTGCTATTCCCTTCTCCAGGGGATCTTCCTGACCCAGGGATCAAACCCACATCTCTTATGTCTCCTGCGTTGGCAAGCAAGTTCTTTACCACTGGTGCCACCAGGGAAGCCCAAAGATAACTTTATCTCTTGTGATTATAAAACTGGTGGAGGTGATCCATGGAGACTATGTGACAATCCTATCCCTCAACAGGCTTTCATTCACCTGTTTAGTATCCATCGATGGTTTTTGCTTGAATAAGTTTTTACTGTGATGTTGCCAAATGGTGCTATTTGAATTAGACCATTCTTTCTACTTTATCATTACTTATTGATCTCATTTTTTAAAGGTACTTTTTAAATACCTGGAGCTCTGCTTCTCAGTGAAACAGGTTGGCTTCCTATGTTAATTATACCAAATTACTAAAAATTAAAACATCCGAATAGGATTAGGTATTTTAATCTGAAGTGAAAAAAGCCTCTTGGACTAGGAGCATTTTGACATACCTGAAGAAGGACAAAAGGAAAGCTGGATGTGACGAGGGCCTGGACAGCTGCTCCCATCTCTGCCTGCCCTGGCATGCATGGGCACGTAGGAGGGCAATCTCGGAGTGAAAGAGAAAGCACTGTGTACAGTGTCAGTCATTGAGTGAGCGTAAGGGTCTGCTTTCAGCCATTTTCACGTGGTTTCAGAGAGTCATGTCACAAAGCTTCTGCATTATGAACATTGAGTAACCTGTTTAGCAAGTCGTTAAACCCTATGCTAGTAAAATTATCATATGCATGGGTTTCTGTAAATACATGAGAGAATTGTACTTTGAAGATCAAATCTCATTTGAAATCAACATATAAAATGTTACTCCAAAGAATATTTGTCTTTAGGTGACATGTTGAGCCAAAAAACCCTACAGTTTATAAAGATTTTATTTGTTTGGATTGACTTCCTCTTTTCAGTATGTAGTTTATAAGCCTCTCGCTTCATACTTTCCTGACACGTTTATCTCACTCTTTACAGGTACCTCCTACTTAACAGACATTGTATGGTGGGCAGGAACAATTGCAAGTAAGTATTCTTTTTGGTGAAAAGCTTGGTCTTTTGTAAGATCAGTCATTTGTCTGGCAGGGCTGGGTGGAGGTTGTGGTTTGAGCTTAGCTTGTTCTTTGGAATGAGGACCAAGAGGGTGGGGGGCAATGGAGGGAGAGCGTAGAGGTTCCTGCTGCCTGAAATTAGCCCTGAATTTTATCCAGGTCTGAATAAAGATTGCCCTGGGTCTGAAGAAATTAAAGCAGCTCTTGCTTCCACATCTGTGGTTAGTCTGTGGGCATCTGGTGAACTTTTGCTCAGTATCATTGGTTTACAAGGGAGAGTTTCTTCACTCAGCCTTAACAGAGGTCATGTGTTATAAAATTAGACTTCAGAACATTAAATATGTAAAGAAAAATTTTGTTAGATATTTCAGATGTATCTTGAGGTCCATTTGTCACATGTTGTCTTTAGGCAAGAAATTTTCTGGCAGATGTTGCTTTATTGAAGAACTCATGTTTGAGCTTTATCCTGATGCAGCCTCAGACACAGTCCTATGCAGGCAATAGTGTTTCCACCGGACGTGCCAGCAGTATGTCACTGGAATGCATCCCAGGCCACTTGAAGGAACATGGAAAGCTCTATATGATCTGTCTTAAAACAGGGATTTGTTAAGAAGAAAGTGAAAATACACTTTTATTGCATCCACTGTCAATCACTGTTGGTTACGTTGGGAGTTTTCATAGCAAGTTGAAGCTACTCCCTTGACTAACTGGGCCAGTGATAGTTACTGCTGGGCCTGCTGTCCTCTGCCCTCAGGACTCTTAAACATGCAAACAGTGTCCCATATAGCCTTCCTCACCTGGAATGGAAAAGAAGCCCTTTCAGAGCGCAGTCTTGCAAAATTCAACTCTGTGATGATGCTCAAAGTGAGTTTTGCAATTGCAGTGATATCCTTGTGATTCTCTTGACAGTGGCTGTTGGCCAGATTGGAAACTTCCTGGCTTACACAGCGGTCCCCACGGTCCTGGTGACTCCTCTTGGTGCCCTTGGAGTGCCATTTGGGTGAGAACTGGGGTTCTGTGTTTCGGTTTTTAATGTGTAGTTTAGGTATAAGAAAAGTTTCCATTTTAAATGTTTTTGTTAAAATAATAAAAGTAAAAGTAACTGAAGTTAGGTCCTTAGTATTGTACTTCTGGGCTTAATTTTATCCCTTCAGATTTAGTTGTGTGAATTGTTAACCTTCTCTTAGACATTTGCTTTAGTATATTTCAAATTCTAACTTATTCATGATTTCAACCATGATGTTATTACTCTCCTGGTCTTTCTCTGGAGGACTTCCTAGAGACTGGAATCATCCTAGCTCCTTGGCAAGTGATTCTGAGAAGTCAGTAAGCAAAACTGTCAGTTGGTGTTTTCTTTGTTTTATTTGCCATCTCCTACTGGATGCTAGGCAGTCCCCTGCCTCAGGAAGTTACGGAGGTTGGGACAAACGACACCTGGGCTCCCGAGGGCATGAAAAGGATTTGTCACTCACAGCAGTCAATAGTAAACGTATCATTCAAGGAAAATGGCTCTGGTTTGATCTGGAGTAGAATGGGAACAGTTCAGGGCTTTGAGTTTTTATTACAGTTAGGAGGTAAGCCAGGTAGAGAGTCTCATGCTCAGGCTAGGGTTTGCATGCTTTGAAATTTTAGTGCCACGGGACTGAGTGTGCTGGGGCCTGACATTATAAGCTCTCCTTTTATGAGGTTATCCAGATGTGGGACAAAGGGGAAAAGAGAGGACTGGGAACATGAAAGCTACCAGCCACCACAGATGGGCTCTTTCTCATTTGAAAAAGATTTTGTGAGGCAGTTATTAAATACATTAACACAGGATCCCCAACCCCCATGCCACAAACTGGTAACAGTCCTTGGCCTGTAAGGAACCTGGCTGCATAGCACGAGGTATGCAGTGAATGAACAAGCAAAGCTTCATATGCTGCACCCCATTGCTTGCCATAACTTGCATCACCACCTGCACCATCCTGCCTGTCACTCCCATTATTGCCTGAACTGTCCCCCACCACCCACCCCCATCCATCGAAAAATTGTCTTCCGTGAAACCGGTCCTTGGTGCCAAAAAGGTTGAGGACTGCTATATTAACACATATCCTTTAGTGGTCCTATTTATATTATTTTGCCTTTGAAGAAATTGTTAATAAACAGAGAAAAAATAGAAGTGAAATAGAATCCAAGTTTCTAACTCATTGGTATATTGGTGTGCTGCTGTATTTCAGACAGAGCTACAAATACTTGTAGAGAAATGTATCTGTGATAGATGTAGTTAAAATCACTTAGGCTTTAAGGTTCTATAGCCTAAAAAATACAAAAGCATTTTCCAACATGTCAACCTTTGAAAATGCATTTGTAGTGTATTTTTCTAATGCAAACATATTCTTAGTATTACGTGTGGTTTAATGTCACATTTCATTTTGGATGACCCTGAAAAGCTTGGATTACATGAGTGGTGCTGTCATTGGGGAATCACCACCTCAGCCTTTCAGAGCCCAGCCTCTCTCTCTGTTTCCTGAAAAATGATCAGGCAAATAAACAACCCAGCTATGTGATCTTTGCATATTTTAGGTGCTTATATTAAAATGCCTTCCTTCATTAATTTCTGAAGAACTATTCTTATGGACTCTGATAATTAGGTCTCCTAACCAGAAATGTTCACTACTCTTAAGTCTTCAGGAGATGTTTCCCAAAGAAGTGTATGAAATGGCATTGGGGATTGAAAGAGTGCTTTCAAATCAGGATACCAATAAAAGATTTTTTTTAAAATAACAAAACTAAAATTAATTTGGAAAAACCAAATATATCAATATATAGGTACGTATGTATGTATATTTTAAAAACAGTTCTATTTTTGTTAATGTAATGAGGTTGCTAGAATTATATAGAAATAGAGATGAACAGAATGTGGCACTGGGAAAAAAGATGTCTGTCATCAGTGAAATAGAATAGAGAGCCCCCAGAGAGGTCCACTTTTCCCTGCAGTGGTTTAATGTATGATAAAGTAATCATCACTTAACCATCACAGCATCAGTTCAGTTCAGTTCAGTCACTCAGTCGTGTCCGACTCTTTGCGACCCCATGAATCACAGCAAGCCAAGCCTCCCTGTCCATCACCAACTCCCGGAGTTCACTCAAACTCATGTCCATCAAGTTGGTGATGCCATCCAGCCATCTCATCCTCTGTTGTCCACTTCTCCTCCTGCCCCCAATCCCTCCCAGCATCAGGGTCTTTTCCAGTGAGCCAACTCTTCCCATGAGGTGGCCAAAGTATTGGAGTTTTAGCCTCAGCATCAGTCCTTCCAATGAACACCCAGGATATCCTTTAGGATGGACTGGTTGGATCTCCCTACAGTCCAAGGGACTCTTAAGAGTCTTCAACACCACAGTACAAAAGCATCACTTATTCGGCTCTCAGCTTTCTTCACAGTCCAACTCTCACATCCATACATGACCACTGGAAAAACCATAGCCTTGACTAGATGGACCTTTGTTGGCAAAGTAATGTCTCTGCTTTTGAATATACTATCTAGGTTGGTCATAACTTTCCTTCCAAGGAGTAAGCCTCTTTTAAATTCATGGCTGCAATCACCACCTGCTGTGATTTTGGAGGCCCCCAAAATAAAGTCTGTCACTGTTTCCATTGTTTCCCCATCTATTCACGTTGAAGTAATGGGACCAGATGCCATGATCATTGTTTTTTGAACGTTGAGTTTTAAGCTCACTTTTTGACTCTCTGTGTTCACCTTCATGAAGAGGCTCTTTAGCTCCTCTTCACTTTCTGCCATAAGGGTGCTGTCATCTGCATATCTGAGGTTATTGATATTTATCCTGGCAATCTTGATTCCAGCTTATACTTCTTCCAGCCCAGTGTTTCTCATGATGTCCTCTGCATAGAAGTTAAATAAACAGGGTGACAACATATACAGCCTTGAAGTCCTCCTTTTCCTATCTGGAACCAGCCTGTTGTTCCATGTCCAGTTCTAATGTTGCTTCCTGACCTGCATACAGGTTTCTCAAGAGGCAGGTCAGCTGGTCTGGTATTGCCATCTCTTTCAGAATTTTCCACAGTTTATTGTGATCCACACAGTCAAAAGCTTTGGCATAGTCAATAAAGCAGAAATAGATGTTTTTTCTGGAACTCTCTTGCTTTTTCCATGATCCAGCGGATGTTGGCAATTTGATCTCTGGTTCCTCTGCCTTTTCTAAAACAGCATAGTGCTTTTAAAAAGGCTTTTAAAAGTGCTTTGTTTGGAATTAATTTCCAAATTATAGGAAAATACAAGGTTAAGAACAATAATTAAAACAGTATTCATGTTCCCTCACCCAGACACACTGATTACTAAATTCTATCCCACTTTCTCCATCACTTGCTTTCTCTATATTACATTTTTCAGCCTTGATATTATCGACCTAGGGGCCAGGTAATTCTTTGCTTTGAGGGTCCAGTCTGTGCTTTGTAGGGTGTTTAGCAGCATTCCTGCCTTCCACCCGCAAGATACTGGTAGCTCCTCTTCCCCAAAATGTCTTTGGACATAAGCAAATGTCACCTTGTGGGGCAAATCACCCCTGTTTGAGAAACACTGTTCTGTTATGAATGTGATGTTTGTTTCGTTTTTTTGGATTTTGTTTTCGATCCTTATGAGATTAGTTACGTTTGTCATGATCCTCTACCCTTAAACACTTTGACTTGTGTTTCCTGAGACTAGAAGCATCTCCTCATAACAATGGTACAATCAATTTTGATAGATTTCACTTTATTTTAATGTTAAATGTATCTTTCTGATCTGCCCTCCCCATTCCAGTTTTGTACATTGAGCCATTATACCGTTATCCTATGCCATTATGCTTTATACCATTATTTTTCCCTCTAGTGAATGATCTAGTATAGCAAGAGCTGCATGTAGTTGTCATATCTCAAGTTTAAAAAAGAGAGTTTCTTATTCTTTAAAAAAAATAGTGTTGGGAAAACTGGTAATTTGTAGGGACATCAACTTAAATCCTATTCATGCTGCTGCTGCTGCTGCTAAGTCGCTTCATTCGTGTCCGACTCTGTGCGACCCCATAGACGGCAGCCCAGCAAGCTCCCCCACCCTTGGGATTCTCTAGACAAGAATACTGGAGTGGGTTGCCATTTCCTTCTCCAATGCATGAAACTGAAAAGTCAAAGTGAAGTCGCTGAGTCGTGTCCGACTCTTCGCGACCCCATGAACTGCAGCCTACCAGGCTCCTCTGTCCATGGGATTTTCCAGGCAAGAGTACTAGAATGGGGTGCCATTGCCTTCTCCGAATCCTATTCACAGCAGCATCAAAATATGATCTAACTGAACTAAGCATAGCCATCAAGTATGAAATACAACATTGAATGGTTTGTTGATACTACATTCAGTGACTGATTTATATGATCACTTGTTGCGTGATCAGTATGTTGAGGTATGTTATCTCAGCAGTGCAGGGTGTGCTGAGTAAAGCTGCAGTGAACTCATTGTGTTAATTAGCATCTCCATTAATACCTGCCTGTCTGTGACATGTAGCTACAGATAATTTATGTCTGATTTTCACTGAATAAACCTGCATCTCTAGCACAACCCAGAGTAAGTTATGTAGAGATTTAATCTGTGAAGGAGGAGAAAAGAAGTTTAGCTATGTACCTAGAGTTTATGGCCTATGTATAAGAAAACTTTTAATGTGTTTCATATCTTAGAAGGATAAGAAGTTTCAAATATTTGAAACAATAAAAATGAAAAGGTTAATCTTCTACACCGAGAAGTAAAATAAGAAGGATAGGAAAAAGATTTAAACAAATATGACAATAGTTAAAGTGTGATATAAAGAATTTCTTAAATTGACCAAAATAGTATGAAAATCCCAAAAGATAAAATGACAAAGGTTGAAAAGTGCCACTTTTATACATATGAAAATAAATTTATTCCACTAATGTTAAACCACATTTTTAACAAAATGCACATAAGCAAACATATAAACATCAAAAGCATATATGTACTGAAAGGAAGAAGAGTAACATAATATCTCACTGTAGTAAAGTTAGTATCAATTTGACATGTATTCTGATAAGCCTTAGAGAAAGCCTTAGGAAAATAACTTTTAAAAAACTATAGTGAAAAAAATCATTAAAGGAATTAAAATATCACACTGTAAATATTCACTCAATGCAGAAGGAAGGAATGAAGAATAAGAAACAAAAAAAGACCTGAAACATAGAAAACAAAAAGTAAGATAATCTAACTCTATCAGTAAAAACATTGAATGTCAGTGGACTAAACAATCCAATTAAAAAGCAAAGATTATCAGGCAGGTTTAAAAAAACAAGATCCAGTTATATGCTCTCTACTTCAGACATAGTTTAGATTTAGAGATACAAATAGATTGAATATAAGAGAAAAGAAAAAGATATATTATGCCAATAGTAACCATAAGAAAGTTGGAGAGGCTGTGGATCAGATGAAATAGATTATAAAACAAAACAAATGTAAATGTGAAAGCTAAAATTGTAGAACTCTTAGAAGAAAACAGATATAAATCTTTGTGATCTTGGATTAGACAACGGTTTCTTAGATAAGAGATAGCCTACACATGGACATCACCAAAGGGTCAATACCAAAATCAGATTGATTATATTCATTGCAGCTGAAGATGGAGAAGCTGTATACAGTCAGCAAAAACAAGACCAGGAGCTGACTGTGGCTCAGATCATGAACTCCTTATTGCCAAATTCAAACTTAAATTGAAAAAAGCAGGGAAAAATCATGAGACCATTCAGGTATGACCTAAATCAAATCCCTTATGATTGTGCAGTAGAAGTGACAAATAGATTGAAGGATATAGATCTGATAGAGTGCCCTGAAGAACTATGGGTAGAGGTTCGTGACATTGTAGAGGAGGTGGTGATCAAGACCATCCCCAAGAAAAAGAAATACAAAAAGGCAAAATGGTTGTGTGATGAAGCCTTAAAAATAGCTGAGATAAAAGAAATGAAAGGCAAAGGAGAAAAGGAACGGTATACCCATTTGAATGCAGGGTTTCAAAGAATAGCAAGGAGAGATAAGAAAGCCTTCCTTAGTGATCGATGCAAAGAAATAGAGGAAAACAATAGAATGGGAAAGACTAGAGATCACTTCAAGGGAATTAGCGATACCAAGGGAGCATTTCATGAATGGATGGACACATTAAAGGACAGAAATGATATGGACCTAACAGAAGAAGATATTAAGAAGAGGTGGCAAGAATACACAGAAGGACTCTCCAAAAAAGATCTTTACGACCCAGATAACCACGACGGTGTGATCACTTACCTAGAGCCAGACATCCTGGAATGTGAAGTCAAGTGGGCCTTAGAAATCATCACTGAAAACAAAGTTAATGGAGGTGGTGAAATTCTAGTTGAGCTATTTCAAATCTGAAAAGATGATGTTGTTAAAGTGCCGCACTCAGTATGCCAGCAAATTTGGAAAACTCAGCAGTGGCCACAGGACTGGAAAAGGTCAATTTTCATTCCAATCCCAAAGAAGGGCAGTGACAAAGAATGCTCAAACTATTGCACAATTATACTCGTTTCACACGCTAGCAAAGTAACGCTCAAAATTCTTCAAGCTAGGCTTCAGTAGTATGTGAACCGAGAACTTCCAGATGTTCAAGCTGGATTTAGAAAAGCAGAGAAACCAGCAATCAAATTGCCAACATCCGTTGGATCATAGAAAAAGCAAGAGAATTCCAGAAAAACATCTGTTTCATTGAGTACGCCAAAGCCTTTGACTGTGTGGTCACAACAAACGGTGGAAAATTCTTCAAGAGATGGGAATACCAGACCACTTTACCTGCCTCCTGCAAAACATGTATGCAGGTCAAGAAGCAACAGTTAGAACCGGACATGGAACAATGGACTGGTTCGAAATTGGGAAAGGAGTACATCAAGGTTGTATATTGTCACCCTGCTTGTTTAACTTCTATGCAGAGTAAATCATGCGAAATGTTGGACTCGATAAATCACCAGCTGAAATCAATTGCCAGGAGAAATATCAATAACCTCAGATATGCAGATGACACCACCCTTATGGCAGGACGTGAAGAGGAACTAAAGAGCCTCTTGATGAAGGTGAAAATGGAGAGTGAAAAAGCGGGCTTAAAACTCAATGTTCAAAAAACAATGATCATGGCATCTGGTCCCATTATTTCAAGGTGAATAGATGGGGAAACAATGGAAACAGTGACAGACTTTATTTTTGTGGGCTCCATAATCGCTGAGAAATGTGACTGCAGCATGAAATTAATTAAATTTAATTAATAATAGTTAATAATAATAATAATTGCTCCTTGGAAGAAAAGCTATGCCAAACTTAGACAGTGTATTAAAAAGCAGAGACATTACTTTGCCGACAAAGTTCTGTGTAGTCAAAGCTATCGTTTTTCTAATAGTCATGTATGGATGTGAGAGTTGGACCATCAAAAAGGCTGGGTGCCAAAAAATTGATGCTTCTGAACTGTGGTGTTGGAGAAGATTCTTGAGAGTCCCTTGGACTGCAAGGAGATCATACCATTCAGTCCTAAAGGGAATCAGTCCTGAATATTCATTGGAAGGACTGATGCTAAAGCTCCAATACTTTGGCCACCTGATGTGAAGAACTGACTCATTGGAAAAGACCCTGATGCTGGGAAAGACTGAAGGCAGGAGGAGGAGGGGAAGACAGAGGATGAGATGGTTGGATGGCATCACCGATGATGGACATGAGTTTGAGCAGTCTTGATGGACAGTGAAGCCTGGCAGAGAAGCTGCAGTCCACTGGGTTGCAGAGTCAGACACAGCTGAGCAACTGAAGTGAACCGAACTCAAAGCACAAGCAACAAAAGAAAAATAAATAACACTGGACATCATAATAATTAGAAGCTTTTGTGATTTAAAGGATAACATCAAGAAAATGAAAATTCAGCAAAAAAAAAGGTGACACCAAAGGGTGATGTCAGAAAACATCTCCCTACGAAAATCAAGAATCAGCTCTCCATAAAGAAAAACAGCTCTAGGAGAGCTCTGGAGTCTACTTAAGAAAATTTAGTGATACACTGGAACCAAAACCCTGAGAATAATTGCACCAAAAAAAGGAAGGAGGGTATTTCATTTTGACGAGGGTATCCTTTCTCCAAAGTTGGCATTGCTCAGTGCTATGAGGGAACTTCTCAGATGAGAAGTGTTGTTTCCCTAGCTAGGAAATGAATAATGGAGTAAGTAACCAGTTTCCTTAAGACTTTCAGTTCAGTTCAGTTGCCCAGTCATGTCCGACTCTTTGCAACCCCATGAATTGCAGCATGCCAGGCCTCCCTGTCCATCACCAACTCCCGGAGTTCACTCAGACTCATGTCCATCGAGTCAATGATGCTATCCAGCCATCTTATCCTCTGTCAGCCCCTTCTCCTCCTGCCTCCAATCCCTCCCAGCATCAGAGTCTTTTCCAGTGAGTCAACTCTTCTCATGAGGTGGCCAAAGTACTAAAGTTTCAGCTTCAACATCATTCCTTCCAAAGAAATCCCAGGGCTGATCTCCTTCAGAATGGACTGATTGGATCTCCTTGCAATCCAAGGGACTCTCAAGCCTTTCAGAGCACCATGAGAAAATCTCACCTAGACTGGCAAAACAGAAGTGTATTAAGGTGGCTAGGAACAAGGAAGAAAAGCAAGAGAAACCATTGGCAGCCATACAGTGGGACTGATTGTGGTTTGGCTCTGTGAGTGCAGACACTAGCCTGTATCCCCACAGCTGACCCTCACCAGCCTGTGCTTCCTTGAAGCTAGCACCTTCTGCTGTGCCTTGCCACGCTGCAGGCCTCTTCTGCAATATGCATGTTGGGAGTGGGTGGACTGGCAGCCCCAGGAGAGCACTCCGAGAGCCAGCTCTCCACAGCTACACGTTAGTCTGGATTGCGTCCTGTAGGCATTTATGTATATAAATTTCTCTCTCTGTACCTATTTAACTGAATCCTAAATGCTTTGGCATGTTGTTGCTTCATTTTTATTCATTTCAAAGTGATTTCTAATTTCCCTTCCGATTTCTTTACTGATCCATTGATCATTTAGTAGTAAGTTTTCTCTTACCCATAAACTCTGGAAAAGGTGACTGCTTCTTCAAATGTGCAGACACTTATGCAAAGCTATAGGAATTACAAAGAATCAGAAGACATGACTCCACCAGAAGAACTTCAAGTAACACCCAAAGATAATGAAAAGGTCATTAGAGAATGATAAAGTGGTCAGTTCCTCAGAAAATGTTACTGTCATACATATATTCACACCCAGCATCAGAGTACATGAATATATTAAGCAGATACTAAAGAGCTGAGGGGAGAAATAGACAACAATACAAAAATGGTAAAGGGTTTCAGCACTACACTTTCATAATGGATGGATCATCCAGATGGGAAATCAAGAAAACAATGGACTTGAACCCTATATTAGAGCAACCTAACATATACAGAAGAACTATGCAAAAATGATCTTAATGACCCATGTAACCACAATGGTGTGATCACTTACCTAGAGCCAGACATCTTGGAGTGTGAAGTCAAGTGGGCCTTGGGCAGCATCACTGCTAACAACCCTAGTGGAGGTGAAGGAATTCCAGCTGAACTATTTCAAATCCTAAAGGAAAGTGAAAGTCGCTCAGTTGTGTTCTATTCTTTACCACCCCATGGACTTTACAGTCCATGGAATTCTCTAGGCCCGAATACTGGAGTGGGTGGCCTTTGCATTCTCCAGGGATCTTCCCTTCCCAACCCAGGGATTGAACCCAGGTTTCCCACATTACAGGCAGATTCTTTACCAGATGAGCCACAAGGGAAGCCCTCAAATCCTGAAAGATGATGCTGTTAAAGTGCTGCATTCAGTATGCCAGCAAATTTGGAAAACTCAGCAGTGGCCACAGGACTGGAAAAGGTCAGTTTTAATTCCAATCCCAAAGAAAGGCAATGCCAAAGAATGCTCAAACTTCCACACAATTGCACTCATCTCACATGCTAGTAAAGTAACGCTCAAAATTCTTCAAGCTAGGTTTCAAAAGTACATGAACCAAGAACTTCCAGATGTTCAAGCTGGATTTAGAAAAGGCAGAGGAACCAGAGATCAAATTGCCAACATCTGCTGGATCATCAAAAAAGCAAGAGAATTCCAGAAAAACATTTATTTCTGCTTTATTGATTATGCCAAAGCCTTCGACTGTGTGGCTCACAACAAACGGTGCAAAATTCTTCAAGAGGTGGGAATACCAGACCACCTTACCTGCCTCCTACAAAAAACATGTATGCAGGTCAAGAAGCAACAGTTAGAAACGGACATGGAACTACGGACTAGTTCAAAATCGGGAAAGGAGTACATCAAAGCTGTATATTGTCACCTTGCTTGTTTAACTTCTATCCAGAGTACATCATGCGAAATGCTGGACTAGATGAATCACCAGCTGAAATCAAGATTGCTGGGAGAAATATCAATAACCTCAGATATGCAGATGATACCACCCTTACGGCAGAAAGTGAAGAGGAACTAAAGAGCCTCTTGATGAAGGTGAAAATGGAGAGTGAAAAAAGTGATCTTAAAACTCAATGTTCAAAAAACAATGAGTGAAACATTATTTCAAGATGAATAGATGGGGAAACAGTGATAGACTTTATTTTTGTGGGCTCCAAAATCATTGCAGATGGTGACTGCAACGTGAAATTAAAATATGCTTTCTCTTCAGAAGAAAATCTATGCCAAAGCTAGACAGCCTATTAAAAAGCAAAGCCATTGCCAGCAAAGGTCTGTGTTGTCAAAGCTATCATTTTTCTAGTAGTCATGTATGGATGTGAGAGTTGGACCATCAAAAAGGCTGGATGCCAAAGAATTGATGCTGTTGAACTGTGTTTGTTGAGGAAGATTCTTGAGAGTCCCTTGGACTGCAAGGAGATCACATCAGTCAATCCTAAAGGAAGTCAATCCTGATTTATTGGAAATATTGTTGCTGAAGTTCCAGTATTTTGGCCAACTGATGCGAAGAGCCAAGTCATTAAAAAAGACCCTGATTATGGGAAAGATTGAAGGCAGGAGGAGAAGGGATGACAGAAGTTGGGTGGCATCACTGACTCAGTGGACGTGAGTTTGAGCAAGCTCTGGGAGATTGTGAAGGACAGGGAAGCCTGACATGCTGCAGTCCATAGGGTCTCAGCATTAGACACGATTGAGTGACTGAACAACAACATATACAGACTATCCAGTCCAACCACAGCATAGTACACATTCTTCTCAAGTGAGCAGAAACATTTTCCAGGATACAACTTACTAGAGCTTACAGACAAGTCTTAGCAAATTTAAGAAGATTGAAATCATACCTTGTATTTTTTCCGACCAGAGTGGAATGAAACTACAAATCAATAACAGGAGAAAAGCTGGAAAATTCACAAATATGTGAATATTTGATATACACTCTTGAATAATGTGTCAAAGAAGAAATCAAATGGGATATCCAAAAACATCTTGAAACAAATGGAAATGGAAACCTAATATATCAAAACTTGTGGGTTGCTACAAAAGCAGCTCCAAGAGGGAAGTTTACATCAATAAACACGTTCATTAAGACAAAAGAAATATATCAAATAAACAAGTTAATTTTTCCTCTCAAGAAATTAGGAAAAGAGCAAACTATCCCCAATGTAGGCAGAAGGAAGGAAATAAAAAGCCAAACAGAAATAAATGATACAGTGTCCATAGAAACAGTAGAGATGCTTAACAAAACTCAGATGCTCCCTTTTTTTTGATAAACAAAATTGAGAAAATTTTAGCTAGATTACCTAACAAAAAGGAGAGAAGATTCAAATAAATAAAGTCAGAAATGAAAGACGAGGCTTTACAATGTAACTACAGACATAGAAAGATCATAAGATACTACTATGAACAATTACATATCAATAAATTGGATAATCTTGGAAATAACATAAATTTCTAAAGCATGTATCTTAACATGACTAGATCATGAAGAATCAGAAAATCTAAACAGGCTAAGAAAATTGAATTAATAATTTTAAACATCCCAACAAAGAAAAGTTTGTGGAAGAGATGGCTACACAAGTGAATTCTATCCAATCTTTAGCTACACAAATGAGTTCTGTTGCTGCTGCTGCTGCTGTTAAGTCGCTTCAGTCATGTCCGACCCTGTGCGACCCCATAGGCGGCAGCCCACCAGGCTCCCCCGTCCCTGAGATTCTCCAGGCAAGAACACTGGAGTGGGTTGCCACTTTCATGCACTCCAGTGCATGAAAGTGAAAAGTGAAAGTGAAGTCACTCAGTCGTGTCCGACTCTTTGTGACCCCATGGACTGCAGCCTACCAGGCTCCTCCGTCCAATGGCAGCCTACTCCAGTGCTCTTGCCTGGAGAATCCTATGGACAGAAGTGAGTTCTAACCAACCTTTAAAGGAGAATTAATACCTTCTCAAATCTTCCCAAAAACTGAAGAGGAGGGAACACTTCCAAACTCCTTTTACAAAACTAGCATTACTATCGGAGAAGGCAATGGCACCTCACTCCAGTACTCTTGCCTGGAAAATCCCATGGATGGAGGAGCCTGGTAGGCTGCAGTCCATGGGGTTGCTAAGAGTCGGACATGACTGAGCGACTTCTTTCACTTTTCACTTTCATGCATTGCAGAAGGAAACGGCAACCCACTCCAGTGTTCTTGCCTGGAGAATCCCAGGGATGGGGTAGCCTGATGGGCTGCCATCTATGGGGTCGCACAGAGTCAGGCAAGAATGAAGCGACTTAGCAGCAGCAGCATTACTATCTGAAAAGGCAGTGGCACCCCACTCCAGTACTCTTGCCTGGAAAATCCCATGGATGGAGGAGCCTGGTAGGCTACAGTCCATGGGGTCGCTAAGAGTTGGACATGACTGAGCGACTTCACTTTCACTTTTCACTTTCCTGCATTGGAGAAGGAAACAGCAACCCACTCCAGTGTTCTTGCCTGGAGAATCCCAAGGAAGGGGGAACCTGAAGGGCTGCCGTCTATGGGGTTGCACAGAGTCGGACACAACTGAAGTGACTTAGCAGCAGCAGCAACAGCAGCATTACTATAATTCCAACCAGATAAGGACACTCCAAAAAGGAAATAACTTACCAATATCACTGAAGAATATTGATGCAGAAATTTGTAATATTCAGTTCAGTTCAGCTCATCAAACTTAATTCAACAATACACTAGAAAATCATAAACCGTGACCAAATGGGATTTGTGTCAGGGATGCAGGGATGGTTCAACATCCATAAATCAATCAACCTGCTATGCTACATTAACAGAATGAAGGATGAGAATCATATGATCATCTCAGTAGATGCAGAGAAAGCATTTGACAAATTTCAGTATCTAGTCATGATAAAAACTCTGAACAAACTGGGTACAAAGGGAACATACTGCAATGTAATCAAGGTCATATATGACAATTTCACAGCTAGCTTCATACTTAACAGTGCAAAGCCAAACGCTTTCTCTCTAAGATCATTAACAAGACAAGGATGCCTACTCTTGCCACTTTTGTTCAACGTGATACTGAAAATTATAGCCAGAGGAGGGCAAGAGAATGCAATAAAATGCATCTACATGGGAAAGAAAGAAGTAAAATTGTTCCTATTTACAGATAATATAGAAAATCCTAAAGACTCTAACAAAAAACTATTGAACTAGTAAATAAATTTACTGAAGTTCAAGATACAAACATCAGTGTACAAAAATCAGTTATGATTTTACAGTCTAAGAATGAGCTATCTGAGAAAGAAATTAAGAAAACAATTTACAGTTGGGTCAAAAACAATAAAATACCTAGGAATAAATTTAAATAAGAAAGCAAAACTTGTACACAAAAAACCATTGACATTGATGAAAAAAATTGAAAAAGACACAAATAAAGGCAAAGGTCTTCCATGCTTATACATTGAAAGAATTAATGTTGTTAAAATGTCCATGCTGTCCAATGCAATCTTCAGATTCAGTGCAATCCCTATCACGATTCCAGTGGCATTTTTTTTCATAGAAAGAGGTCCACACAAATCTTAAAAGATAGACAAAGATAGACGAAGCAATCTTGAGAAAGAATGAAGCTGGAGTCATCACGTTTCCTGACTTCAAATTATATTGTCAGCTATAGTAATCCAAACAATATGGTATTGGCATAAAAATGGACCTATAGATCAGTGGAACAGAATGGAGAACCCAGATATAACCCACACATGTATGGGCGATTAAGGCAAAAGTATCAAGAATATATAATGGAGAAAGGATAGTCTCTTCCTTAAAACTGCTAAAGTCCACTTATAAAAGAATGAAACTAGATCACTATTTTACTTTGTACACAAAAATCAACTCAAAACCTAAAACTCAAAACCTCAAAAAAAAAAAAAAAACAAACCCCCAAAACCAAAACCTGCTGGAAGAAAAGTATAAGGAGTAAGCTCCTTGAGATTGGTCTTACACATTTTTTGGGTCTGATACCAAAAGCAAAGGCAGCAAATGCAAAAAAGTAAGTAAGAAGGACTACACCAAGCTAAAACGCTTCACCACAACAATGAAAACCATAAACAAAAAGGCAATTTATAGAATGGGAAAAAATATTTACAAATCATAGATAGGATAAGGGGTTAATATCCAAATTATATAAAGAACTCTTACAACTCAGTAGCAAAATGCCCATAAACAATCTGCTTTAAAAATTAAGCAGAGGAACTGAACAAATATTTTTCCAAAGAAGACATACAAATGGCCAATAGGTGCATGAAAATGATAGCTTTCGGTTAATGGTGTCAGATTCATGATCTCCAAAGAAGATGATTTAACTTCAGGATCAGGTACTGGGCTTGATCACTCAAGAGCTTTTGTATAGCAGAATTTCATTAAAGTGAAAAGGGACAGGGAAAGCTTCTGACACAGACATCAGAAGCGGGCTGGAGGGTGCCCCCTTTGCTAGTTTTAGCAAGCTGTTTTATGTCTGTTAGAAAGCTACGAATCAGATAAGAGAGACACCTCAAGGCTGACGGAGTTTCACCAGGCCCCTCTCCCACAGTATGCATTTTTGAGATTGAATGACACAAGGTATATCATCTCCCAACCATAGAATAATTGATGTGAATACTGGTTTGTTGAGCTATTATCAGCCAAAAGTTAGTCTTAGGTGAAACTGTTTTGAAGAAAGGCAAATTCCAAAGCAAATACATAGTTTCATTAACATAGCTTAAGAAAAACATTTCCCTAAGAAAAATGCAATGGTTAGCTCAAGGTTTGAGACAAGTTAGGTTCAGGTGGAACCAGTTGTCTTGGCAACACAGAATTCTACAAGAAAAAATGTGACACTTGTAGTTTGTTTCCTCTGGCAGCTTAAGGGAGAAATAAAAATTGTCTGACACTTGCAGCCTATTTCCTCCATTTGGAGACCCCTGGCCTTCCTGCCTGTTACCTCTCAGAAAGATGCACAATATCAGAGAAATCCATATCAAAACTACAGTGAGATGCACCTCACACCTGTTAGAATGACCCATAAAAAAGAAATAAGTACTGGTGAGGATGTGGAGAGAAGGGCACCCTTATGCCCTCTGTGCTCTGTCTACTTGTTCATGCATCCACCAGTAGACACTTGATTTGCCTCTACATTTTAGCTATTGTTAATAACGTTCCTATGAGCAAGAATGGGCAGATTCCTTTTCAAGACCTTGCTGTCAATTCTACAGCATGTTTTTGTTTGCTTTCTATTACTATAAGTTTATTAAGATAGCTTATTGACTCTTTCTTGGCATTAAGTTTCTTTCCCCTTCTTTCCTTTTATCACACTATTCCTTACTCCACCCTCCCGTCCTTGCTCCACTCCCCAAGCCCTCCAGTAGGATACTGCCTCTGTGTTGTGGCCCTGATGCCAACACGTAACTTGTGCCTCCATCTCAGGCCAACTGTCCAAGTAGATGTGTGCTTAGTTCTGTAGATCACTTAACTTTGGGAGTGGCCACCTTTTTCTGTACAGGGCCAGATGGTGAACATTTTAGGCTTTGTGGGCCTTGTGACCTCTGTTGCAGCTGCTTGCCTTTGCAATCATGGTAGAAAGTAGCCGCAGAGCTGACTAACCGTGTGGACGTGGTTGTGATCCAGTAAGATGTTATTTACAAAAACAGGTGAAGGGTTGCCTTGGGCTTTCAACCGTAGTCTATTGACTCCTGACTTTAGTTAAAGAGCTTCTGTATGCTTTTTGTTTAATCTTGGCTCAAAAGGTAGCAAGCTGAAGTTACTGCAGCCCAGGAAGAAAGGTGAAAGGGTATCCCTCTGATTTTCTGTTAGACACTTTTTTGTAAAAGTACTGTTTAATTTGTACTCTGGTGTAATACTAAGCGTGGAATAAAAGATGAGTTGGCCTCATGGTGCAGGATTGTCCCTGCCCCTTTCGTTCATGCGTGGCAGCCCCTTCCCCTCTTGCCGTAGGCCCACCCATTGTCTCAGGCTGACTCCAGGCTACCTTTTTCTTCTTGGAGCTTCCCACTCCTCTGGTTTCCACCTCTCTGTGCAGCTATTTGGAGCCCCTCAATTTAATATCCAGTTCTGTATTATAGTGAGGCTTCCCAGGTGGCTCAGAGGTTAAAGCGTCTGCCTGCAATGCTAGAGATTTGGGTTTGACCCCTGTGTCTCGAAGATCCCCTGGAGAAGGAAATGGCAACCCACTCCAGTATTCTTGCCTGGAGAATGCCATGGACGGAGGAGCCTGGTTGGCGACAGTCCACGGAGTCACAAAGAGTTGGACATGACTGAGCGACATCACTTTCACTTTCCGTATTATAGTATCCCGTGTAGTTTCTTCAAATATGTTGCTTATTTTTCTCAACTACACTGCTGGGTCTCCTTGGGGACCAGGGACACAAAGTGCTGTAAGGGGAAGATGGAAGTTTTGACCTCTTCATGGCTTCACCTCTTGTTAGCTTTGTGGCTTTGGGTTAAATGCTGATCATTTCTGTGGCTTGGTTTCCTTATCTGTGAAATGATTATTGGAAATAATCCTGTATATATCTGGGTCTTCCCTATAAGATGTTCCTATTCTCTGAGTGCCTTTGGCATGGACAGTAGCAAATTGACAATGACCAATCCCATGATTTAGAAAAAGCCCAGGTATATACAGGGAATTAAGAAACACTATTACCAGCTTTAGAAAGTGAAGCAGAACTAAAGATCCTCTTGATGAAGGTGAAAGAGAAGAGTGAAAAAGCTGGCTTAAAACTGAACATTCAAAAAATAAGATCAGGGAGGGGCCCTGGGTAAACCTATGGCTGTTTCATGTTGATGTTTTGTAGAAACCAATGCAATACCATAAAGCAATTGTCCTTCAAATTAATTAAAAGAAACAAAAAAATAAGATCATGGCCTCCAGTCCCATCACTTCTTGGCAAACAGAAGGGGAAATAGTGGAAGCAATGACAGATTTTATTTTCTTGGGCTCCAAAATCACTGAGGAAGGTGACTGCAGCCATGAAATTAAAAGATGTTTGCTCTGTGAAAGGAAAGCTGTGACAAACCTAGACAGCATATTAAAAAGCAGAGACATTACTTGGCCAACAAGGTCTGTATAGTGAAAGGTATAGTTTTTCCAGTGATCATATGAGAATGTGAGAGTTGGACCATAAAGCAGGCTGAGTGCCGAAGAATGGATGCTTCAAATTGTGGTGCTGGAGAAGGCTCTTGAGAGTCCCTTGGACTGCAAAGAGATCAAAACAGTCAGTCCTAAAGGAAATCAACCCTGAATATTTATTGGAAGGACTGATGCTGAAGCTGAAGCTCCAATAGTTTGGGCACCTGATGCAAAGACCCAGCTCACTGGAAAAGACCCTGATGCTGGGAAGGATTAAAGGCAAAAGGAAAGGTGGGCAGCAGAGGATGAGATGGTTAGATAACATCACTGCCTCGTGGACATGAATTTGAGCCAACTCCAGGAAATAGTGAAGGACAGGGAAGCCTGGCATGTTGCAGTCCATGGGGTTGCAAAGAGTTAGACACAACTTAGCAACTGAAAAACTACAAATTACCAGCCTTAAAATTATAGATATTTTATGAGGAATGTTTTTTCTTGCATTAAAGAAGTAATGTGATCACATTTTAAAAGTAATCACCCAGATTCTTTCTATTATAATTCAATTTCTGTTAGCATTTTGATTTTTTTCTTATTTGTGCACTTTCTCAATTCATTTTAATGTAAGTGTTTTGATCATAAATTACTTATAATTATTTTAACAACTTTCATATCCTACTTAACAATAGTGTTTTGGGACTGTTTACTTTTAAATATATGGAAGCAATATTTTAATTTTTGGTCAATCATAAAACTTATTTTTCTATCCTGGTATATTTCATATCTACTGAAATAATATCATGGTATGACTTAAGAGTGTCATTATATATTGGCTGTGCATGGAATTGGTAAGAAAATTCTGTTTGCATTGAAATAGCAACTTCAATAAATTCCTAATCCTTCTACACTTAAAAACTAATTTAAAAGTAAAATGTGACTATAAAGAAAAGGTAGCTTTAGTAACACCTGCAATGAGAAGAAATAGGTCAGACAGTTTCATTTAATCATTTCTTATTTTAAAATTGAAGGTCCATTTTAGCTTCTTATCTTCTGAAAGAAAAGCTCAACATCTTGGGCAAGTTGGGGTGTCTGCTAAGCTGTGCGGGTTCTGTCGTGCTGATTATCCATTCCCCGAAATCTGAGAGTGTGACTACTCAGGCTGAGTTGGAGGAGAAGCTGACCAATCCAGGTAACTCAGGCCTCACTGCCAGAGAGCTTGCTGCCTCCACTGCGGCTCTCCCTAGGGGAGCTGTACCCTCTGCCCTGCCCTGCTGTGTGATCTGTCCTCCAGGCCCTTGGTTCCTCTTTGCTCACCACTGTCCACAGCTGTCCCCTGGGGCTGCCCTGCTGCCCTGGCCCCTTTGCTGCCTTCTGGGACTGGACCTTGTACATTGACATTGCCTCCCTATCCCTAGCACAACAGGTGCCAATTCTGCGGGTCTCCCACAGGTTGTTTCCCTTAGGATCACCATGTGTCCAGGCCTTGGTTCCTCCTTCTGTTGTGAAGCTCTCCGAGAGCCAAGGCCTGATTTAATTCATCTCTAGAGACCCTATAGAGCTCTGTGTGTGCTTTTTGTTTGTTCTTTGCCTAGTTTCTCTTTCATTCCTTTTTTGATAACTGCAATCACCACCCTCCCACCCCCCACCCCCATCCCCATGAGACTCAAAAAACGAAACTCCTGCACATTTAATGTTAGTTGCTCAGTCATGTTCTACTCTTTGTGACCCCACGGACTGTAGCCCATGAAGCTTCTCTGTTCATGGGATTCTCCAGGCAAGATTACTGGAGGAGGTAGCCATTCCTTCTCCCCTGGATCTTCTCAACCCAGGGATTGAACCAGGTCTCCTGCATTGCAGACAGATTCTTTACCATCTGAACCACCAGAGAAATCTGCTACACATTTAGGCTCAGCTGCTTTTTCTGATTTTTTCACAAACACAGCTCATGCTTTTGCAGTATTTTCTAATACATTTGTGCACACTGTGCGCTCTGCCCTTCACTACCTCGTCCCCTGTTTATAGGTCAGGCTCCCAGAGAGCTTTCAGCTGTAGTGTCTTCCTGAATCCTTTCTTGCAGCAGACCTCCAAGGTCCTTTTCTTTACCCTTGGGGAAGAGGGGACTCCCACCACCTGTTCACTAGTACACATGTCCAGGCTGTACCCAGACCTCTCAGGCAGTGCCTAGCACCCACTTTACAATCTGGGAATGAAATTCATGGCAAATACAACTTCCATGTACATATAAATAGCAGTCAACATAATCCCCTAAGAATAATACTTTGGAATAAAATAGAATGTTCAAGTATAGCCACAGGAATAGATACGTTAAAGCCAGCAGGCCCTACAGCATATGTGGAGTTGCTGACAATCTGGCAGGTGCAAAACAGAGGATGTGGAAGTGTTGTCTTACTGACTCACTTGGGATTTTTCCATCACTGATGGGATCTTCATTATTTTTCTTTGGCTGGACCACACAGCTTGCAGGATCTCAGTTCCCTGACCTGGGGTTAAACCTTGACTCTGTCGGTGAAAGCCTGGAATCCTAATTACCTGGCCACAAGGGAACTCCCAGCAGTGGGATCTTCTGAAATGGAAAATAACTCCTGAAGTACTGAAAAATTCAATAAATATTAAATGCTTGCCAAATTACTTTGTTTTATACATAAAACAGGTTCTAGGCTCTGATTATTATAAACATTTTTCATTACCTGTCCAAGGTGACATTGAGAAGTTGTGAGGAGAATCTGATGAATTTTTGTTATGTGAAACTCTGTACATACCTGAGGACCCGTGGTCTCTGCATGCAGCCCTCAGTCCCTGCCACAGCCAGAGACACCCCACAGTTTTCCCTCAGGTTCTTTAAGACCCCACATGACTCTCTTTCCCTGCCCTCCCCAACAGGAGTACTCTGCCTAGGGTTTGTTGAATTGACCATCTTGTGGACTAGCTTAAAAAAATTCTTGAGACTTCCAGGCAGTCCAGTGGCTGGACTCCATGTTTCTGCTGCAGGCGGCATGGGTCTGATCCCTGCTGGGGATAGTTCTGCGTGCCATGCTGTGTGCGCAAAAAAGAAAAAGAAAAACTCTCATAGTGTATACATTGACTTTTAATGTTATAAAGTATTACTAACAGAAGATTTATTTATTGACTTGTAATATGTAGGAGCTATGAATTTTTTAATGGTGAAAATAGTGATGGGAAAACATTTTTGGGGAATGAGCTCAGTGGGTCTGGTTAAGCACACCTGGAGCAGTAGAGTGTCTGGTGATGAGGGCAGGGGCAGGGGGTGGGGCGTATGATGGGGGCTGCTCTGCTAGCCCCCCGGTCACTGTGTGCCCCCTCTTTTCCAGTGTTTGTGGGCTATCTGTGCATTGTGCTGCTCATGCTGCTGCTGCTCATCTTCTGGATTGCACCGGCCCACGGGCCCACCAACATCATGGTCTACATCAGCATCTGCTCCTTGCTGGGGAGTTTCACCGTGCCTTCCACCAAGGGCATTGGGCTGGCTGCCCAAGACATCTTCCACAACAACCCATCTAGTCAGCGGGCCCTCTGCCTGTGCCTGGTGCTCCTGGCCGTGCTTGGCTGCAGTATCATCGTCCAGTTCAGGTACATCAACAAGGCCCTCGAGTGCTTCGACTCCTCTGTGTTTGGGGCCATCTACTACGTGGTGTTCACCACACTGGTCTTGCTGGCCTCAGCCATCCTCTTCCGGGAGTGGAGCAACGTGGGTCTGGTGGACTTCTTGGGCATGGCCTGTGGGTTCACCACTGTCTCCGTTGGAATTGTCCTTATACAGGTGTTCAAAGAGTTCAACTTCAACCTGGGGGAGATGAACAAATCTAATGTGAAAACGGACTAGGATGTAACAAGGAATTGTGTGGCTTGAGGAACAGAAAGAAGATATGGTTTCTGGTCCTAATTTTATGTGAAGTAGAAGAGTAAATTTACAAGCAAATTGCTTGTGTTGGAGTTGCTTATATATGATGAATAGGCTGGTGGAGAATGAGGATGCGTTGCTTAGCACTGGAGTGTGGACTCAGCCTTCTGTTCTCTGAAGTTGCTCAGTGGTTGCCTGAGTGTCATCTCTCTCTGATGAGAGGAATCTTATGTTCATTGCCATTAACCTGGAAGCTTTGATGAATACTCTTTGCTTTTAAAACACTATCATTATTTAAATAGAATGGGCCTATTCTGGTTAGTGTTTGCAGGGGAACAGATAGTCTTATTTAGAAGCTTACTTTGGAAATGGGAGAAGGTGTTGTCTTGAAGTCTGACTCTACAGTATATGTGTCTTTAATCTTGTTATTTTGCATTAAGCATGTATAACATTCAGGTGTTCCATCCAAATCAGAGGTATATACGTTTAATTGTTTTTAATCCTCTGATGTGTTAACTCTCCTACCCCTGACTCCTAGACATTTTAATTGGAAACAGAGAGAGAAGAGTGAATGGATACCATATACTGTTCCATTTGCAGGATGATTTTCAGTAGCTCAAATCAATTTCAGTGCCTTTATCACTTGAACTATTCACTTAATTTGACTATTACTGTGTGTATGTTCTCTTAGATTAGAATAATGCAACTTCCATGATTATACTTTAGTATTTCATGATTCAAACTATAAATGTTCAAAGCAGTTATAAATTATAGTATATTATTTATTGGAAGAGAATCAAGATGAAAGACACATGAGAGTAAGTTGACCCTTTGAGCATGTGTTATAATCCAATGAAAGACAATTGACTAAGTAGCATGAGGTATTTTATTTGTATTCAGTCTAACATAACTGGGATCCAGTATTAAATTTACCCATGTTCTCATTCAGCAAACATTGTGTCCACTAAGAAGAAATTATTTAAGTTGATAATAAGGCTGCTAAATGAGATAGTAACTGTTCAGTGGCACATATGAGTTCAGGAACAAGTTAAAGGACACATTAAGCTTTTTTTTTTTGGCTACAAATTGGAATACACATAGTTTTAGAAGGAATTTCTAGCAAAAATGAAAACAGTTTAACCATCTCCCTGTTGTTTGAGATGACAAAGCACTCTGCAGTCCCTGACCCAATCTCTCATTAAACTTCTGAAATGCAAAATAGCTATTAATTAGCCCTGGGATTTCTTTGGAGGGAATGATGCTGAAGCTGAATCTCCAGTACTTTGGCCACCTCATGCGAAGAGTTGACTCATTGGAAAAGACCCTGATGCTGGGAGGGATTGGGGGCAGGAGGAGAAGGGGATGACAGAGGATGAGATGACTGGATGGCATCACTGACACGATGGACTTGAGTCTGAGTGAACTCCGGGAGTTGGTGATGGACAGGGAGGCCTGGCGTGCTGCGATTCATGGGGTCGCAAAGAGTCGGACACGACTGAGCGACTGAACTGAACTGATCCCAGCATTTGGATCAAAAGAGGTCATTTGCCTGTCTATAGTAACCTTCCATGTGTATGAAATAGTAACAAAGCGCAGAGTGATGCAGATATTCATCAAGATATCTATATATTTCATCTGCAGTGTTGTTCCCCGCATCCCACCCTGCGAGACATGTGGGATTTCCCTACCAGGGATTGAAGTGGTGCCCCATGCAGTGGAAGTGCAGTCTTAACCACTGGACCACCAGGAGAGTCCTCAGGGCAGTGTTTTGTCTCAATGGCTTAGGGAACTAAGCCAAGTTGAAAGATGGGATTGAGTAAAGTGATGGGATTGACTTGGTGAAGTAGAACATGGAATTTAATAATACCCAGTTAAAATTACTAAGGAATGTCAATAGAAAAAAGTGTGTGTTTTTTTTTTTTTTTTAGATAAAAAGAACATTTCTAAAGACCTTAGGGATAGTTCCCTAAAGTGTTGAATAAAGAGGCTATAAAACAAGGATAGAGGAAAAAACACCCTTATGAATTAAAAGTACATTGGATGATCATGAGTTGTCAGTGAGCTGTGAGCTAACAGCAGCAAGATTATTTTAAAATTTTTCTAAATCTTATAGTAACTGATAGTTAATAAATGCTCAGAAATCCATTACTCTTTTTATCAACTCTTGAAGGTTTGTTTTTTTATTATCAGTATTTTTAGGAATACAGGCCTTAATTTATTGAACTGAATTTTCTAAAAATGTAGGTGTATAAATATACTTTTGAGCATAAAAATAGTTTCCTAGGTAAGGAGTTGAGATAGTCAAAAAATACATGTGGATATACAAGTACCATAAGAAAGTTCATGGAAATTACCTTTTTTTTTGGTTGCAGTTTACATGTGAAGCTTATCTATTGATGTTCCTGATTACAGTTAATCTGTGCTTATTCCATAGATACTTACAAGTGATATTTTCTGGATTATCTCCCTATGATTTTTTTTTTGTTGTTAGTAAAGTAAAAACTCAAAGTATAAACAACTTGTCGTCTCTTGAAGGTGATAAGCCCCAGAATAGTTAGACTCTTCCAAATTTATATCTGCTTAGCAGATTACTTTGGTCGGATGCACAGCTTTTCTTCCAGTGGAATGCAATTCATATCATCCATTGTATTCCAAGTGTGACTGTAGCCTGGAAGTAATTGACATGACCAGCAGTCTAACAGCCTACTTTTCAAGTTTGACATAGAGCATATAACTTCTGACTTACAGTATTTATTTTACAAATCTGTGTTTTTATAATTTATCTGGAATTTAAAAAAATAAAAGTTTTAAAGAGAAAGGCCCAGAATGGGGATAGGTCTTACAGTGATCTTTCCAAAAGTAAACATTTTCATTATTATGCTATTCTCTGGGTTTTATCCTTGATAAAACTAAGGAAAAAATTGTCCACTTGTTTTCAAGCCTCCTGTAAAATCGTATGTTTGCGATCAAAACTTGCACATTTACCTGGATAGATACCTAAATAGGCCATGTCTCTCCTCTCATACTTGGACAATGCCTTGCTTTCTCCTCTGAATCTTTGCATTTAAAAGGATTGCTTCCTGTTCTGCTCAGTGGTCAAGTGTAGGGCCTATTAAGGATTCCAACCCAAACCCAGCACCGAGATCACCCTGAGTATTTTGCTGTTCTATAGGACTGCTCCACCTCTGCAGAGAAGAATCCGGAGAGGAAGGGCAGTCTCCTCGCTGCCACATGGGGAGCAAGAACTCCCCACAGGTGGGTCTTCAAGGGGTATCATCACTCAGATGTTATTATGGTCTTTTCACATTAGAAAGTTAGTGAAATACACTTTGCTGCTCTTGGTTCAGCAATAAGAAATATTCTTTCAAGTCCTACTTTTCAAGCCAATTTGTTATCTGCAGTTTTATTTCCAGAAGTTGATTCTAGGTGTAGTCAATAGATTGGTCTTTGGGTTTTTCTTTGGGTTTCTCATCTAATAGAGGAAAGTACTATTGAAGTAGGCAGTCACCTCTCATCTTCCTTCTTCATTGACCTCTCAGCTCTTTGTAAATACTGTGCTCCCTTCTAGAGGCCAGTTCCTAGACATCTATAAAGTGCTTGAGATGCACTGTCTGTGGGTGTGGATTGAGTCCATGGAGACTGAGGTGTTTGTTGGTCACAGGCTACTGTCGGGCTGCCTAATTCTTACTGGGAGATGATACCTCTCCTTTCTGAGCTTCTCAGCTAACCCAGAAGAGCCATCTGCATAGCTCTGCCCATCACTCTTCTTTGATGCCTACTTGATCCTGACTTAGAATTCCTGGGACTGAGTAGGAACCTGCAAAGAGAAGAAGCTTTAGTTTAGATCTGTTCATGACTGACCAGTCGGCTCCAGTGGTCTGATGAAGTTGTCCTTACTGTGTGTCTGACACCATGGAAATACTTCACCCATCAAGCAGGATTTGATGGAATCTTGGTGTTCTACCTTCTCAGGGACCAAAAATGTAACATAACTCCTTAGCATTGACCTTCCTCTCAAAGACATGTGTGTTATTAATAGCTTTTCATATGTTTTATTCATCATAGCTAGAGGTCTGTTAGTTTGAGTTGGGAAAAGAAAGACCAGTTTACACCAGTCACACCATAAAACAGTTTATCATATAAAATACCTCAACTTTCTGTATTCCTCACCTCCGCCTCAAAGTTGTACTGGTGATGAATTTTGAGGGTCTATCCTTTAGCTTATTATAAGTGAGTTTTCACATCTGGCCAGATTCTTATACCTCCATCATATACTTGAATAGATTAAGAAATATAGGAATGGGAACAAGAATTTGGCCCAATTTCACAACTCATTTATTTTCATATGTATTTCTCACATGCTGTTAATGCAACAAAAGAATTATATTTTAAAAAAGTGTAACTTTCTGTTACTTCAAAAAATACTGTCTAGTGAAAAGTTGATACTCAATACAACAATGATCATGCAAATAAACATCTATTTCAAATGTACCCAATATGATAAAAAGCATAGTCTAGGCCCCAGAGCATGAGCCAGAAAGATTTATTTGTTCTTTTCTCTATTTTCCTCTGAATTGTGCAACTGTAGGTGAGTCACTTAACCTTTCTGTGCCTCAGTTTCTCTACCTCTAAAGGGTGGGATGGGTCTCCATATCTGTGTAAGAGCACTTGCATGTTTAGCATATGCTGGTCTCCTCAGACCAGAGCGCATGTACAGGACTCCTTGGGAGTGATGGACTGGGCATCCTGTCTGCTCAGGACCATGCAACTTCGAGCACTGAGTAAGCAAAGGAAGCACTGGGTGTAAAGCTTGCATGATTCTATGAAGCTTTAATTTTCCTTTATTTTTTTGTTTTAAAAAGAAGGGTTTTATATATTCTGTTATAAAATACGGAAACTAAACAAGGACTTTAAAGAGCTGCACTGAGAGATCACATTCTGATGGTGTGATGAGCTTCTTTGACATTCCACAAAGGTGTATGTTCTGCAAAAGAATCAATGACCTGTAAACCAGATGAATTCTGTTGTGTTGACTTTGTAATGGGTGATGCTGAACTTCCTGCTTCCGAGTGGCTCAACCCTGACCGTGAACTACCTGACACCAGGTGCATGTCAGGAACTCCCAGACCATTAGTGCCAAGGGTCACACTGAAAAGCGCAGAATCTCTTTTATTTTTCAGACCATAATAATTTGCCCCCAACCTCAACCTCATGTCAGTGTTTTTCCACTTTGGAAAAATTTGAGTACTGTTTTTCAGTAGAATTCCTGAGTGTTTTTGCCTCTTTAAACAACTTTCTTGTAAAATGGAATATAATTGTGCAAGAGGAATAAAACTAGATAAAAAAATGTAAAATGTTGGTTGGTTGCATAAAATTTTTTTCATGTAAATGTATCAGGAGAGCTTCCAATTAGCACACACACATATTTGTCAATGACTAATACTTGCTTATATTCTGCTTTATAGAAGTAGTCATAGCATGTTGTAATTGCCTTATGTAAATAAAAGGCTATTTATTAAGTTTTCCAATAATATTTATTNTAGCACACACACATATTTGTCAATGACTAATACTTGCTTATATTCTGCTTTATAGAAGTAGTCATAGCATGTTGTAATTGCCTTATGTAAATAAAAGGCTATTTATTAAGTTTTCCAATAATATTTATTAATATGTATGTGTTTTAAAATAAAATAACTTATTTCTAGCTGAACACTCGTTGCTTTTTTGCCCTTTACATGAGAAGTTTGTGTGGTCTCAGGTTCCATATCATCTTAATTTCTCAATCAAATGCTTCCCATTTTCTTCATAGAAACAAATAGCCCAGGTCTCCATCAGGATGTAGAAAATGTCCACTCATGCATCTCTTAGGACGCAAATCTATGATGTGTGAAGGAATTCACCACCGAGTGACTACCTTCTGATACAATGAAATGATGTATTAAAGAAAACCATTTGTATTTTAATATGTTAATGTCTTTTACATGTTTTTGAGGTATATAACACACTTTAAATACATTGAAAATTAGAGAATCATAACACATTTTAATACTGTCATCAAAAATCTTGTCACTAATCTTTATTAGTGTCCTAAAGTAATTTTATTGAATGAAAAAAAATATTTGAGCAAAATACTTTTCCTTAGGCTCTATCCAAAAAGATTTAATTACTCACATTTTGATCATAATATATCTGTACAGAAATCAGGAAAAAACATTTTAAGAAACCACCAAATGGATAACACTTTCTACATAGGTTTTTGGGATAAAATGTATAAGTGCCAAATTCTTCAAAAACTTGCCTGGGTTGGTTACTATTACAAAACTGTTAGTTGTAGCTGGTAGCCAAGTATACTACTATTGAACCTGAGCTCTATATCTGATTCTGAGGAGTATAAAAAATCAGATGTGCTCCCCAGTTTCCACTTCCTCTGTTGATGAGTTATATCCCTGTCAGTTGACGTTTAGACATCACATGCCAGCATCTTTGGTGTAATATTAATCACACCATATTTTTAACCTCATATCATAGGTAGTTTCAAAAAGACTTTTTGTTTTGGAAAGCTGAGGCACAGTCAAGAAATAGAGAAATAAACAGATACCTGTTTCTATATTAGCAGTTCAAAGAAAAAAGGTATTAATTCCAGCTGAAGAAATTTGTAAGTGTGGGGTTTGTAATTGTGCCAATGGCAAGCAGGATAGGAGAGATGCCAATCAACAAACACAACAGATCCATGTAAAATAATTGAGATAATGGACTGGAAGGTGGAGGAAGTTCAAATTAAGTTGTCTGTTTATAAAATGGAATCATTTTGGGTGAAGATGTCTGGAGGGTCTCAGTGTTCTTCCCCTACTTTGGCATGTTTATTCACTGTTTTTCTATTGCTGCTCTAACAAATTACCACAAACTTTGTGGTTTACAACTAGACAAACTTACTATCTTATAGTTGTGAGGGTCAGAAGTCCAACATAAGTTTAACTGGGCTTAAGTCAAGATGTTGGCAGGATTACATTCTAGAGGCCCTTGAGGAGACCTATTCTCTGCATTTTGCAGTTTCCAGAGACCATGCACATTCTTTGGCTTGTTTCCCTTTCTCCACCTTCAAAGCCAACGTTTCTCTTCTTCCACTGTCATCTCATTCTTTGATACCCCCGCCTCCCTCTTACAAGGACCCTTGTGATTATTTTGGGCCCACCTGGACAATCCAGGACTATCTTAAGATGCTTAACTTAATCATACTCACAAGGTTTTGAGGATGAGGACTGTAGATATCTTTGGGGGGCCATAATACTCCCCACCTGATCCACTCAACATTTCATCAAGTGAAGCAACTGTTAAAAGCCAACATCTGATGGCAACCCACTCCAATATTCTTGCCTGGGAAACCCCATGGACACAGGAGCATGGTGGGCTGCAGTCCATGGGGTTGCAAAAGAGTTGAACATGACTTAGCAACCGAGCACACACACGTGTGTGTACAAGTTTTGAAGGATTCTGTGGTTATTTTCTAACAGTGTCACATACTCATTGAAATAATTAAATATAAAAAAGCGCCAACATCTGGCTTTTAATAAATATCCTAGTGTTCTACCCCAAAATTCAAGTTATTACTTTTTTCAGAGAGCTCTCCCCTCTTCCTCCAACAAATATATTAGAAAATGTGTACTACATGTGTCAGTTATCTATGGCCTTGAGTAAACAAATATTAATTGAAAAATGTATATAATAATAAGCTATTAAAATGCTAGAGAATGTCATTATTTACTTTTCAGTGTAAAGGGTAAAATTACTAATAGGGGGTTGAGCTAAATTTAAAAGATTATCTGAAATGCTACTCTCATGTTTCTGGCTGACATCTATGGTAACAAAACCAAAACACAGGAGAGTAACTGAAGGATAGTTTATATATAAGAAGTAATTTTGATTTACTAATTTATGATTTTTAAAAAATATTAATAAATCTTGCCTATACTTCTATAACAATGACAAAAGTAGATTTTAATAGTTTTATTGAGGTATGATTGACATGCAATAAACTTCACATATATAAAATATACAACTTAGTATGTTTTAGTATATATGATGTCACATGATGAAAGCATCACCACGAGCAAAACAGTGAATATACCTATCACTCTCAAAGTTTCTTTTTTTTTTTTTTTTTTGCCCATTTAAAATTTTCTATTTTATTTTTTTGGAGTATAGTTGATTTACAGTGTTGTAATAGTTTCAGGTGTACAGCAAAGTAATTCAGTTACACATATACATTTATTTGCCAGGGACCAGCCCCAGTGGATCCAGGGAATTCAAAGCAGGGGATGGAGTTGGCGTCCTAGGAATTAATTGCTTAATTAAAGATATGGAGTGAGACTAGAAAGAAATAGTGTAGTNTTTTTTTTTTTTTTTTTGCCCATTTAAAATTTTCTATTTTATTTTTTTGGAGTATAGTTGATTTACAGTGTTGTAATAGTTTCAGGTGTACAGCAAAGTAATTCAGTTACACATATACATTTATTTGCCAGGGACCAGCCCCAGTGGATCCAGGGAATTCAAAGCAGGGGATGGAGTTGGCGTCCTAGGAATTAATTGCTTAATTAAAGATATGGAGTGAGACTAGAAAGAAATAGTGTAGTAGGAAAATAAGTGGAGAAAAGAGGCTGATATTCCTTGGCTTACGCAGAAAACCAATAAAGTTCCAAGACAAGGAGCTTGCACCATCTACGTAGGCCACCGGCACCCGCTTGAATAGTGGATGGTGCCCCGCCTTGGGCTTCCTCTCACGTGGGCCTTAGAAGCCAGGGCAAATAAGTATATACGGTGAGCCTCCATGTTCCAGATGGGAATTCAGCCAGAAAAGGAAGAAAAGAATGACATGGGGAAGCCACGCATCAGTGCCAGACCCACAACTTTATTTTCAAAAGCAGCTTATATACCCCAAGTTGTACATAAAGAAATAATGCAATATGCAGAGTTATGCAGGGGCAGCAGTCCTGACCCTTGAGACCAGGCTTTCTTTTTGCATACCTTCCTGTATACTAAAGGTCTCAGGTGGTTTACATTATCTTCTGGCCAAGAGGCCTGTTAACATTTTTATGGCTCTTTTCCTAGATAAATGTCTATCAACCAGAAAACTCTTTTTTCCTTGAAGTGTTTTTTCTTTAATCTGCATCTCCCTCAAAGTACTAAAAAAAGTTACATTCCTGTAGAACAAAGGTGCAGTGGATTATAACAAAGAAAGTACTTAACTCAAAGATATAATGTTGCTAATACTAGGTCTGCTGCTGCTGCTGCTAAGTCACTTCAGTCGTGTCTGACTCTGTGCGATCCCAGAGATGGCAGCCCACCAGGCTCCCCCATCCCAGGGATTCTCCAGGCAAGAACACTGGAGTGGGCTGCTATTTCCTTCTCCAATGCATGAAAGTGAAAAGTGAAAGTGAAGTCACTCAGTTGTGTCCAACTCTGTGTGACCCCATGGACTGCAGCCCACCAGGCTCCTCCGTCCATGGGATTTTCCAGGCAAGAGTACTGGAGTGGGGTGCCATTGCCTTCTCCAATACCAGGTCTACTACCTGTTTTTTCTACATGCCAAGTATATCTACAAATAAAAGATATGAAAATTTGGCAGCAAATACTGGCTCAACAAATGAAACCCTTAATCAGTCCTATTCTAATGATTTTGACTCCTTGGAAGCCCCTACATTCCTAGGATGTTTTAAGCTTCCTGTGCCTCTTGCAGTTGGGACACCACAAATAATTACATGCACGGCTGTAAGAGTCCGGCAGGCAGGCTAGAAACTATCAGAGGGGTTTTTGGATTGAAACACTCTTATTATGCTCAAGAAACTTATTATCTAAAAGCTCTAAATTAACTTTTTCCAGAAAAAGGTGGTGGGGGGATAGCCCCCTGTTAATGTCAGAAGAGTAGGTGGAAAGCATAACACAGGAAAGCAGGCAGACTCTGGTTTTGGGGGTAGATGCTTGAGAATTTCCAGGGGGACCCCTGAGGCTCAACCCCTCCTTTGCGTATGCTGAGCCTCCTTCCTCATGACCTTTGCCTTGGGCGGGTTTCCTCACGCTGGCTCCTGGCATATATTCATTCTTTTTCAGATTTTTTGCCAAAATAGGTTATTACAGAATATTGAATAGAGTTCTCTGAGTTATATAGTAGGTCCTCCTAGGCTATCTATTTTATCTATAGCAGTGTTCTTCCCCTCAACATTTCTCCTTTGTTAACTGTAAATTTCCTTTCAAAATCTGTGAGTTTGTTTCTGTTTTATAAAAAGGTTCATCTGTATAATTTTTTAAAATTAAATTCGACATATGAGTTATATGATATTTGCCTTTCTCTGTCTGACTTACTTCTTTTAGTAAGATAATTTCTAGGTGAACATTTTTAACTTTTGTGGCTGAGGAAGACCTTGCTAAACACATGGAATCTGAGCAAGGCTTAGAGAAAATGACCATGGACTGCACCACACTGGCAAAAGTTGTTGGATGTAGGTCTCCCATCCAGGTTAGTGAGATTCTAAAGCTTCTTTTGCCCTTAACCACACTTAGTACTAACCAACCATGTTTTAAGCTGTAAATATGAAGTGAAAGTAGTCACTCAGTCATATCTGACTGTTTGCGACCCTATGGACTGTAGCCTGGCAGACTCCTCTGTCCATGGAATTCCCCAGATAAGAATACTAGAGTGGGTAGCCATTGCCCTCAGGCATCTTCCTGACCCAGGGATCGAACCCAGGTTCCTACACTGCAGGCATGATTCTTTACCATCTGAGCCACTAGGTAAGGCCCAAGCTGCAAATATAAACTGAGATAAACAGAGTTCCCAGTGTAAGTTTATGTATGTATCAGTAAAGCTACACAGATCACCCAAGTTTTATATAGAAAGTTAGATATAAACAGATATTGAAATAAGTATATTTAATATACTTCTATCTGATCTCAACAGAGACCCAATGGTACAATTATGAATTAAGATACTATAGACCTTTTTACAGTCAACTCTAAATTGTTTGAGTTAAAGTTACTTGGCTGTAGTATAGTCAGTTTAGGGAAAGAATTTTCATTTATTCATTTATGAGACATTCTGGCTCTGTGATTAAGAGTATGGACTCTGGAGCTATACTGCCTGGTTTGAATCCTGTCCCTATTACTTACTACATACATGAGCCACAGATTTATCATCTGAAAAGTAGAAATAATAATAATTTATCATCTGTTGCTTCAGAATAGATTACCACAAAACTGAGTCAGGAATCCAGGTGTGGCCTAGCTGGGTGCCTCTGCTGGACTTTTCATAAAACTGCATTCAGAGCGTCAGCAAGTAGGCTGTGGTTTCACTTAAAGACTCACCTGGGTAAGGGTCTGCTACCAAGCTCACATAGTTCTTAGAAGGATTCAGTTCTTCATGGACTATAGGGCTGAGGGCCTAAAGTCTTCTGTGAGTGTTGGCCAACAGTTTCTCTCAGTTCCTTGCCATATGAGCTTCTTCATGACACAGCTCACAGTATGACAACTGGCTTCCCTTGAGCAACTGAACAAAGAGGGAGCACAAGATGGAAGCTACAATCTCAGTGTAACCTAACCTCAGAAGTGATATCTCAGTATTTCTTCCATGTTATATTTATTAGAAGCAAGTCTTTATATCAAGTTCATACTCAAGAAGAGTTGATTACAGCCAAGTGTGAATTACTAGGAGGTGAGAATGATTGCAAGTTCATCTCAAAGCCTTAAAGCCTGCCTGCCACACCTACTGCACTTACCTAATAGGTTTGTTGTATGGGTTGAGTTAACTTATGTAAACTATCTTAGAACAATGCCTGGAACATAATAAATGATAGGTAAGTGTTGGCTCTAACTATTGCTATATTCAAATCACTGGGATGCTTAATGAATAAGACTTAGTTTCTACTTTTGAGATAGCCTTAGATAATGAATGGCAGAAAATTGAAGTACTCTTGTAGAGGCACAGATAAAGAACCATGGATACTGAGAGGAGGGAGTGATCACAATGAGAGGTGAAAGATGAGAAAAAGTTTGATTAATGAAATAATAATTGTGCTGAGCTCCAGAATATGGGTAGTATTTTGGTGGGACTGAATGAGAGAAGTTTTGGGGGTGACATGGGATGGACAGGGAGCTGTTCAAGCCAGCAAAGCAAGAAAGTTAAAGTTATCCTTAACTTACATAACAGTATGATAATTTAGCCCAGGGTGGCTGGGCATTATCTAGGAAACTAGGGCTCATCCAGGTAAACTGGACCATCCAGCAGCACTAAGCTGAGAAATAGTGTGAAAAGAGGGATTTACATGTGGCTATTGAGAATATTTGCCAACAAAGGTCCATCTAATCAAGGCTATGGTTTTTCCAGTAGTCATGTATGGATGTGAGTTGGGCTATAAAGAAAGCTGAGTGCCGAAAAATTGATGCTTTTGAACTGTAGTGTTGGAGAAGACTCTTAAGAGTCCCTTGGACTGCAAGGAGATCCAACCGGTCCATCCTAAAGGAAATCAGTCCTGAATATTCATTGGCAGGACTGATAATGAAGCTGAAACTCCAATACTTTGGTCACCTGATGTGAAGAGCTTATTCATTTGAAAAGACCCTGGTGCTGGGAAAGATTAAGGTGAGAGGAGAAGGGAACTACAGAGAATGAGATGGCTGGATGGCATCAATGACTCAGTAGACATGAGTTTGGGTAAACTCCCGGAGTTGGTGATGGACAGGGAGCCTGTGGTGCTGCAGTCCATGGGGTTGCAAAGAGTTGGACATGACTAAGTGGACTGAACTGAACTGATTGAGAATATTGAAAAGTTAATATATTTTGACTAGTCCAATCAGTAGTGGGAATCACTGAAGATTAGGAATTGAACTTCTGGAAGTTTATTCTGGTAAGAATGGATTGGGGAGAGGAAATCCTGGTGAAGAGGCCAGTTATGTCATTATTATAATAGTCAAGGTGATTAGGAATGAAGATCTATCTGATTTGAGCAATGTCACTGAGCTGGGGTGAGGAAGAAGATGACTGAAAGAGGAACTACCTCAGCTAATAGTTTTGTTATCCTTAATTTTACTATAGGATTAGACTGATGGGCTTTGAGGACAGACTTTAGGAACAAATCCTATCTTTAACAACTTTTAGCTGTATCACTTTGGGTAAACAGTCATAAACTCTTTGAACCTTTATTTCTTTATGGCAAGAGGATTAAATGAGCTAATATGTGTAAATATATGTAAAGGACTCAACATAGTGTCTAGAGCAGTAAATGCTCAATGAATACTAGCTTTTTCCCTCTAAAAGGGTTATTATTTACAAAAGTGAAGGTGTTAGTCACTCAGTCATGTCCAACTCTGTGGGACTTCGTGGACTGTAGCCCACAAGGCTCCTCTGTCCATGGGGATCTCCAGGCAAAAATACTGGAATGGGTAGCCATTTTCTTCTCCAGGGGATCCTCCCAACTCAGAAATCTAATCTGGGTTCTCCTACACTGCAGGCAGATTCTTTACTATCTGAGCCACCAGGTAGAACTATAAGTAGAATTCTACATCATAATTTTATAATCAGTGCCACTTATAATGGGCTTAGGGCCTATTATAGTTATATGTAATATTAATATGTATATTTTATATATAATAGCAATAGCAGCTAACTGTTATTAATTTATGCCCCGCACATCATCTCATTTAGTTCTGCCAGCAGACATATGAATATGTGTTTTCATCATGTACATTTTACATTTAAGAAAACTGAGTCTTAGAGAAATTAAGTTTTTAAAGACCCAACAGCTGATAAGTGCCAGAACCCATGTTTGAACAAGTTTTGTCTTTTTCCAGAGACTTGCTGTTAGTTATTGGACTCTTTATATATAAGAGCACATATATCTCTTCTAAAATAGCATATTCAAAAGCAGAGACATTACTTTGCTGACTAAGGTCCGTCTAGTCAAGGCTATGGTTTTTCCAGTGGTCATGTGTGTATGTGAGATTTGGACTGTGAAGAAGGCTGAGCGCCGAAGAATTGATGCATTTGAACTGTCGTGTTGGAGAAGACTCTTGAGAGTCCCTTGGACTGCAAGGAGATCCAACCAGTCCATTCTGAAGGAGAACAGCCCTGGGATTTCTTTGGAAGGAATGATGCTGAAGCTGAAACTCCAGTACTTTGGCCACCTTATGCGAAGAGTTGACTCATTGGAAAAGACTTTGATGCTGGGAGGGATTGGGGGCAGGAGGAGAAGGGGACAACAGAGGATGAGATGGCTGGATTGCATCACTGACTCAATGGAGGCGAGTCTGAGTGAACTCCGGAAGTTGGTGATGGACAGGGAGGCCTGGCGTGCTGCAATTCATGGGGTGGCAAAGAGTCAGACATGGCTGAGCGACTGAACTGAACTGAACTGAAAGTATATTTGAGAGCACATAAATATTTCTCTTGTATTATATTACATATAATATTGTATTGTATTATATATTAATAATATTGTATTATAATACACATATAATATATATAATTATATTTATTATCTATTAATAGATTAAATGTATAATTTATAATATAATATATCAATATATTAACTATTATACAATATTATTATATAATATAATTTATGTATATTATATATGATATATAACATATTATATATTAAAGTATATTATATATAATATAATATATTATATATAATTATATAATATTATTAAATATTATATAATATCTTGTATTATAATACATATAATATTATATGTATCTCACCTGATCCATTTGTACAGTGGGAATTACTAAATCAGTATGTCCTTGTTGATGAAAACCCATTACTCATGTTCCAATTGAGATGTTATTCAGTTCAGTTCAGTCATTCAGTCGTGTCCAACTCTTTGCAACCCCATGGACTGCAGCATGCCAGGCTTCCCTGTACCTCACCTACTCCTGGAGCTTACTCAAACTCATGTACATTGAGTCGGTGATGCCATCCAACCATCTCCTCCTCTGTTGTCCCCTTCTCGTCTTGCTTTCAATCTATCCTACCTAGCATCAGGGTCTTTTCCAGTGAGTCAGTTCATCAGGTGGCCAAAGTATTGCAGTTTCAGCTTCAGCATCAGTCCTTCCAATGAATATTCAGGACTGATTTCCTTTAGGATGGATTGGTTGGATCTCCTTGCAGTCCAAGGAACTCTCAAGAGTCTTCTCCAATACCACAGTTTAAAAGCATAAATCCTTTGGGGCTCAGCTTTCTTTATAGTCCAATTCTCACACCCACACATGACTATTGGAAAAACCATAGCTTTGACTAGACAGACCTTTGTTGGCAAAATAATGTCTCTGCTTTTTTTTTTACTTTATTTTACTTTACAATACTCTATTGGCTTTGCCATACATCGACATGAATCCACCACAGGTGTACACGAGCTCCCAATCCCGAATCCACCTCCCACCTCCCACCCCACAACGTCTCTCTGGATCATCCCTGTGCACCAGCCACAAGCATCCTGCATCCTACATCTAACATAGACCGGCGCCTCATTTCTTACATGATAGTATACATACTTGTCTCTGCTTTTTAATGTGCTGTCTAGGTTGGTCATAGCATTTCTTCCAAGGAGCAAGTGTCTTTTAATTTCATGACTGCAGTCTCCATCTGCAGTGATTTTGGAGCCCAAAGAAATAAAGTCTGTCATTGTTTCCCCATCTATTTCCCATGAAGTGATGGGACCAGATGCCATGATCTTAGTTTTCTGAATGTTGAGTTTTAAACCAGCTTTTTCACCCTCCTCTTTCACTTTCTTCAAGAAGCTCTTTAGTTCTTCTTCACTTTCTTCCAGAGGGGTGCCAGATCTGCGTATCTGATGTTATCTATATTTCTCCTGGCAATCTTGATTCCAGCTTGTGCTTCCTCCAGCCCAGCGTTTCTCATAATGTATTCTGCATATAAGTTAAATAAGCAGGATGATAATATACAGCCTGATGTACTTCTTTCCTGATTTGGAGCCAGTCTGTTGTTCCATGTCCAGTTCTAACTGTTGATTCTTGACTTGCCTACAGATTTCTCAGGAGGCAGGTAAGGCAGTCTGGTATTCCCATCTCTTGAAGAATTTTCCACATTTTGCTGTTATCCACACAGTTAAAGGCTTTGACGTAGTCAATAAAGCAGAAATAGAGTTTTTCTGGAACTCTCTTGCTTTTTTGATGATCCAACGGATGTTGGCAGTTTGATCTCTGGTTCCTCTGCCTTTTCTAAATCCAGCTTGAACATCTGGAAGTTCACAGTTCATGTACTGTTGAAGCCTGACTTGAATTTTGAGCATTACTTTGCTAGCATGTGAGATGAATGCAATTGTGCAGGATACATTCTGTATAGAGAGCCTCGGCATATTTATACAGAATGTCTTTAGATCGGGAGAAATGCTAACCTCCAGTTTTGCAAAAAGACTCTGCCCAAGGCAGTTCTGTCTCTTGAGATCTTTAGGAAGAGTATGAAGAACTGCTTCATTGCACTATAGTGACTCCAAATATTGAATCAGGTGCTTCACAACCATCTCATTCAAAGTGAGAAGCAGTGCCAGATATTAAAATTCCTTCTATAATTGATGAGATGATAATGGCTGCCATTTTCCTGGCTTCAGACTCTCCTGCACTTCACCTTCTGAATGATGAGTGTGGTTTTACTCCTTACTATTTTGGCACTGGTAAAGTGCTTTAAAAATGCTCGCTTCTTGACTTCAAGAGGTGATTTACCAAAATGTCTGTCAGAATTAATTTGAATGATATTCATTGCAGTTCCCCAAGGCTTAGAGTTACTGGCATGTTATTTTTGGGTGTCATATCTTGATGGGAGATAACATTTTAATGGGAATAGGAAGGGCACAATTTTGGATGAGTCAAGCAGTAAGTCACCAGGGACTGTATTCATAACTGATTATTGTTATGCTTTTACAAGAGTTGTCTAATCACAGTGATTCTAAGCCATTTAAAAGTTACCTGTTTTTAAATTTTATTTTCCAAAATCCTTTGCCTTAACTTACTGTATACCATTTTTCTTAAAGAGATTTAAAATTGAGTTTACTTTGATGACTTTTTAATAATTATGCTAATACAAGTGAGATAATTAAGGCCATTCCAGGAGGCTGCAGTACCATGATTTGTGTTGATTCCATGATTCCAGTTCTCAGCTCTGCTTACTCAAATAAACTTGGAGAATCTGAAGTTCTTTCTCCCTTTTTTGGGAAAGAGACTCTTTTAAAGATGACTTTTTTGAGATATCTTTGGCATATGGAAATTGTATATATTTAAGGTTTCCAACTCAGTGTGTGTGTATGTGTGTGTATATATATATATTTATTTATATATGGTCCTATAATCAAGCTAAATACTATTCATCACATGTACATAGTTACCCTTGTGTGTATATTGAGAGTTGATTTAAGATGTTTCTTTTTAGAACATTTGAAGTATATGATACAGTATTTTTAATATTTAATCATCACCAGGCTGTACTTTAGATCTCCAGAACTTACTCATCCCAATAACTGAACATTCATACTCTTTGACCAGCATCTTTCCATTTCCCCTGTCCCTCAGCTTTTTTACTCTCTGGTTTTACAGGATTTCCCTGGTGGCGCAGATGGTAAAGCATCTGTCTACAATGCGGGAGACCCGGGTTTGGTAAATGGGTCAGGAAGATCCTCTGGAGAAGGAAATGGCGACCTACTCCAGTACTCTTGCCTGGAAAATCCCATGGATGGAGGAGCCTGGTTGGCTACAGTCCATGGGGTCGCAAAGAGTTGGACATGACTGAGCGACTTCCACTTCACTTTACAGGTTTAACTTTTAAAACTTCCACATACATATAAGTGAAAGCATGCAATATTTATCTTTCAGTGTCTGGCTTATTTGACTTAATATAATGTCCACCAGTTTCAACCGTGTTGTTGCAAATATTAATTGAAGAGATCATTTCTAGGCACAAAAGCAGGATAACAATGTTGCTCTTTTCTGGGATCAGAAGAGCTGGATCTCATACTCATTTAATATAAGAATTGCAAGAGATTTTAGAAATCATCTAATTCATGCCTTGTCTTAGGAACAACAAAATTAAGATTCAGCGTGGTGAGGTAATTCAGTGAAGGTTACACAAATGCTTAGTGATGGAACTAGAAGTGAAATTCAGGACTCCTGGTACCAAACACAAATTCAAATTAAATAGACTTAGCAGGTGCTTAGCTCTTCAGAGGAGCCTTGTCTAAGTGTTCAGTAAAAAATCCATAATCCTTGAAACTACATTGCTGTTTATTACTGAAGGAAATACTCACTCTTGCATATATCATCTTCTGAATTACTGCTAACTGGTTATGAGATTCATTTTGACTTCAGTACTCAGTATTGCCCATAATTACTTTCTACCACATTTTAGAAATACATTGATTAAAAGAAATGATTCCATCAAACCAAATGATTTTCCTAAAGTACTTTGAAATGGCAACAAGATCTTCCTAATACCAGCATTGACATTATTTATTAAGTACCTGTCTATATGTGACACAGTTTAGTCATTGTATAGACTAAGACAAACATATTCTGATTTCTCCACTCCTGTGAAATGATTGTTGAAGGGAATGGAGTTGACAGAATGGCATCCTGTAACTTAGTTAAATAAATAATGTATTAAGATACACATAATGTAAGGGTTACCTTGCAAATTGGTCAACAAAGAAAGATTGAGTCAGTTATTTAGATAAGTGGTTCCAAAACCTTTTGAATTTAAAAAAACAAGGAATTTTTTATCCATAGTTTGAAAATCAAATAAAATGAAGCACTGTTGGTAAACACATTTTATTTTGACAAATAATGAAAAAAAGTTTAAAGGACACTTCATCTACTATTGCCATTGTGTGTAAGAAACAAGATAATTACTGTTTTTAAAATGTAACTATATAATTCCAGAATAAAGGAGAAGCCTTCCCAAGAAAAGGTAGTTTCACCTGGCATCTTTATAATAGAGCTCTATAGGTGTGTGCGTTTGTGTGTGTACTTGTGCACACCTTATATTTCTCATTTTGCTACAGATAGTTCAAACTCTGTAAGAACAGTGGTCCAAGGATTAGTACTTAGAAACAATTAACATTTGTTATGTAGACTCTGTAGGTATTTAATTTCTGCCTGGAAAGTAAATCCTAGGGAAAGATTAAAGGAAAAGCAAAAACATCAGGAATGTTAAAGAAAACTAAGATGCCACAGATGAGAGTCAAATAGGTATAGTCTGGAAGAAGCCTTAGAAATGTAATTAACCAATGAAGAAAGCATTTGGTAACTACATCAGAAAAAAACATGAAACCTACCTAGGGAATGAGATGGAGAAGAAGAGACTGAAGCAAACCTTTGTGTCGTCTAATTAATTTAAATTTGAGGAAGTTTATTACTTTTCTTCTAAGTTTTTAATCATGGCCAGAGTAATAATGAAGAGCACTGGTTCTGGAAGAGAAGGGAAAAGCATTTTTTCCTTTTGAAAGTGCTCTGCTTGAAATAAATACATATCTGTCAAGTTTCAAGGTAAATGCACTAACTCTCTTTTATAGGAGTTTATGCTTTTAAGACAAGTCTTTGCTGCTAATAAAATGTTATTTAAAAATCCATAGTATAGAAAATAGAGAACAGTTATTACAAACTATTCTT
>SJYV01019542.1:0-26382 GCA_006410875.1 Neotragus pygmaeus
TGGGATTTCTTTGGAAGGAATGATGTTAAAGCTGAAACTCCAATACTTTGGTCACCTCATGCGACGAGTTGACTCATTGGAAAAGACTCTGATGCTGGGAACGATTAGGGGCAGGAGGAGAAGGGGAGGACAGAGGATGAGATGGTTGGATGGCATCACCGACTCGATGGACATGAGTTTGGGTGAACTCCGGGAGTTGGTGATGGACAGGGAGGCTTTGCGTGCTGCAATTCATGGGGTCGAAAAAGTCAAACATGACTGAACGACTGAACTGAATTGATTATTAATGTTATTTCTCCAAAGTATTTCTTATAATTTCTCTTTTCTCATGACTTTATTAATACTCTCACAGCTTGACCAATGTGTTAGGAATATGAGGTAACATTTTTGTTTCTAAATTGAAAATAAAATATTTAAGTGCGTATTTGTTGAGCAGGGTTTCAGGAAATGTGTCTGTTACTTGTCACATTTGCCACCTTGATGGTTGAATTGGACCACATAAGAATGTATTTTGTACCACAGAGCACAGATGAGTGATCAGTTCTTTAGTATGTCAAGGTTCTATTTCCAACCTTAGGTTTTTCAGTGGTATCACAGGTACCTGAAGAAAGGCTATTGTTTCTCCCACAAAGTAAGGTGGCCCAGCACTGTCTGTCAGTGACTTTAGCTTTCAGGCTATAAGAAATCTGGTTTCACTGTTGCTGTAGTACACTTAAGGCCATGTGAAGTTGGCTTTGTCTTGAGTCTCAAAATGGTTGGAATGGATTTTTCTTTTACCCCCCAAAATTGCCAAACCAGAAAGTTTTCAATAATTCCCAGATTTCTCTTTTGTGGGGGGTGGGGCGGAAGGGGAGGGTAATATTCAGTCTATCTTTGTGAAAATTGGCAGATCAAAAAGGAGGTACATGGGTTCTCTCTGCTTATTGGCCAAGAACTCTGATACCAGGTGGAGTTGGATGTACTGCAAGATCCATTCTGCTTCCAAACTGCCAAGCATCAGAGGAAGGTCAACCTGAGCCTTTCCCAGACCCTCAAAGTTAGTCCCTCCTCCTGATGAAGCCTTCTCTGTCTCATACTCAGTCTGCTGCTGCTGCTGCTGCTGCTATGCTTCAGTCGTGTCCAACTCTGTGCGACCCCATAGATGGCCTCCCACCAGGCTCCCCCGTCCCTGGGATTCCCTAGGCAAGAACACTGCAGTGGGTTGCCGTTTCCTCCTCCAGTGCATGAAAGTGAACAGTGACAGTGAAGTCGCTCAGTCGTGTCTGACTTCTAGTGACCTCATGGACTGCAGCCTCCCAGGCTCCTCTGTCCATGGGATTTTCCAGGCAAGAGTGCTGGAGTGGGGTGCCATTGCCTTCTCCACATACTCAGTCTAGTCCTTACTTATTGTCTTTAATATTTGGTCCGCATTGCTCATTAATTCCAACAACTAGTAAGCTGTAGATTGTGTGCTGTGTTGATCACCATGGGTAACACGATCATGTCTCTCCCCATGGTGACCAGCACAGCCCTGAACCTATAGTAAGTGCTCAAGCTGATCTATTCTGACATCACAGCTTACTGTTCAAAACTATGCCCTTTCTCAGCCCAACCCACACGTCTCCACCTGTGGAGTCTCTGCTATGGTCTAGATGACAAACGCTGTGATGGAGTCAGGAGACACGAGAGACTCGAGTCAAGAAGATCCCCTGGAAGAGGGCATGGCAACTCACTCCAGGATTCAGTTCTTGCCTGGAGAATCCCATGGACAGAGGAGCCTGGAGGGCTACTGTCCACAGGGTCATGAAGAGTCAGACATGACTGAAGTGATTTAGCAGGCAAGTGAAGGGGTTAGGGACAGGCTTATTCAACATTACAATCCCATAGCCCAGGACAGTGGTTGATACAGCAGACATGCAATAAATGATTGTTAATTTGAATAGAATTCTCACCATTACCTTTACTTAAAGCTTTCCTTTCTCCTTCCAAAACACCACACTGAAAGGAACTTTCAATCAAAAGTAAAGAACTTTATTTTTTCTTTCATTTGTTTCTGGACTTCCAAGTGTGACAGAAATTTATCAGAATGTTAAGACTCAAGCCAACACTCTAGGTGAGGAGTAGGCAGATTATAGTGTCAAGTTCCACCTGCCACTCTTTTTTTTAAATAAAGTTTTACAGAAACACAGCCATGCCCATAAGTGTGTACCTATAGCTCCTATTCTACAGCAACTGTGACAGAGTTGAGCAGTTACGATCATATGGCCTATAAAGCCAAAAACCTTTCCTATCTGGCAGTTCAGAGGAAAAGCTTGCAACCCTTGCTCATTTAAATTACAAAACCATAGTATTTCTTCTTGTGTATTAGTTATGAACAGGAAAAGAAGCCTTGAAAATTCCCCAGTAAAGAAAATAATAATATTTAATGATAGTTTTATGATAATGGCTATACATTACATATCTACATATGTAAAACACATTTATAAAATTCTTTTATATATGTAATCTCATTTGATTCTATTAACACTTAGAAGAGGTAGACAGGGAAATTATATCCTTGTTTTACAAATGAGGAAATAAACTACTTGCTGTGGGGGATAAATTGTTTTTAAAAATTTGATTTCCAGTTGGGTCTTTCCCTAATACCCAGTCATAGAACAAAAACAATAATAATTTCACCTTTTAACCTTATTCCTCTTTTACCACTAAGCTGGTGCCTGAAAATGTCCAGCGTTGAGCTTTGAAGAATCCTGCTTGATAAAACTCCCCATGCTGGAGGCACCATGGTTCTATTATACAGATAGAGTTTTACTGCATTTAAATTTTTCTGAGCCCCATAGTCTGAGAGAGCACTGCCTTTGCTGCATAACATACTTGCAGCATAAAAGCAGGGTTGTGAAGATCTTTGTTTCCCGGAGTAACATCTGCGTCTCAGTATTCTTCTATCGGGAGAATAAGGAGTGCTGTTCTTCCATGTGCTTCTCTAAATGCACCCCAATTCAATATTTTGTTACAGAAGGTTTCTGACTTTTGGTAACTTCATGGGTTCCTGAAGGGAATCCAGAAGTCCCCACACATTCATCCCTGTGGACTGGGCCCAGAGCAAAGTAATGACAAGTTTCATCACAATCTCCTCTTCAGTAAATCCTGAAAGTTTGAATGTTCCCATTTCAGGCACTGTCATTCTGCCTAACTAGTTAATGGCTCCTACTGGTACCTTAACCAGGAAATTAGTTACTTAGCAGCAATTATATAGATCTGTATGTGTGTGTGCGTGCGTAATTAAGCCAACAAACAGAAACTAAGCCATTTATTTGAGTAGGACCATTATAAAGCACTCAGGCCGAAGGGAAGAAAACAAGAGATGGTATCTGGATAAAAAAACAATGTAGAGCAAATCTAACAGTTGTAGTTACAGAGATGGAGGACTTTTGAGGGCAAAGGAGTCAGAAAGTTCAGAGCAGGGCTCCTCAAATTTCATCATGCATCTGAATCACCGGGAGGGCCTGTAATAAACAGATTGCTGGGCTCTACCCAGTTTCTGATTTAGTTGGTGATGCTGATGCCACTGGTCTAGTGATCACACTTGAGAACCATGCTAAACTCTGAGCCAGTATTTCTCCAACTTTGATGTGACTGTGAATCTCTTGGGAATCTTGTAAAATACAGATTCTGATTCGGCAATTCTGAAGGAAAGAGAGCTGAAGCCCTATGTATCCAACAAGCTCCCAGGTGTTGCCAGTTCAGTATATCTGGCCTGTGTATGTTTGATGTTGTGTATAATAAGGGATTCCAAACTGTTCCCTAGAATAGGAGACCTATTTTACAAATGGAAGTAAGCTTCTGAAATTGCTATGAAGTCACAGCTTGCTTAAAGACTTTAAGTTTGTGTCAAATATTCTTTTCCTGAGTCTAATATCTATTTTTCTTGCTTTTCTTCCTCTTTCCTTTCTTTCTACCATTCCTCTTTCAAACTCAAGTTTACTCTCTTATCTTTACCTGTCAGCTGTGAATGTGTTACAGACCTAAGGAGAGCTTAGTATAGTGAAGACAGGTTTAAGGTTGGGTAACTTGCATTCTAGTTTGGGGTATGGTTCTGAAAGTTGTGGGGTGTTCAGCAGGTCATAGGATCTTTCTCAGCCTCAGGTTCCTCTACTTCAAAATGATGAGACTGTTCTAGATGATCTTTAAGGTTCTTGAAGCTCGCAAAGACTTTGCTGTGTCAAATGCAGGCAAAAGCACACCAGAAAGCTATAGAACATGTGCTGCCACCTTTGGGTGGAAAACATAACTTTAACTGGACCAGACAAAACTTTGAAATGAAAGATATTGTACTGAGACTCATGGCCTGCAGCCCCAATACCAATTAATGTTTCTTCCATATGATTGCAATTCATACTGACTTCCCTTTAACATAGAATTTCAGGCACAAACCAATATAAATTTGATTTTGATGTCTTTTGCCTTTTATATATACTGAAACCTCACAGCCTGATCAGTGTTCTGTGAATTTTTTTTCATGTTATGAAATTAACATAGTTATAGAAAGTTTGAATTATGCTGGTTTATAATACATTCTAATTAAAATATTGATTATTAAGTAACTGACAAACCCCAGAAGTGCACAGTAGAGGAACAGAACAAAAATGTAGTTTTAGAGTACAATTAACCTGGATTTAAATTTTTGACTATTCTATTTTCTAAGTGTGTTTTTTTGGCAAGTCATTTAACTTCTGTGTTGCTGAGCGATCAAAATGTTTACCTTGTAAAGTCTATGGCAAAGTTGCTGACACTTGTGAGTGTTTAGTATAATGGAGATATTAGCAAATGACTGCTGCAAGGTAGCCTGTGATGCTAAAAACCAAATGAGCTTTAAACCAGAACAATGTTTCATTCTTAGCTGTTCCACTTACCAGTTTCATGACCTGACACAATTCACTGAACCTTTCTGAGCCAGTTTCCCCATCTGTATAATGGAAACCAAGACCTTCTGGAACTGATTAAGGATTACATGATAATGCTCTGGACCAAATTTTGTCTGCCTCCACCCACTCCCTACCTCTAGTTCATATGTTTAAGCCCTTACCCCTGAGGTGACTGTACTTGGAGGTAGAGTCTTTTTAAAACAATATTTATTTATTCATTTATTTATTTGGCTGCCCTGGGTTTCAGTTGCAGCAGGCAGAATCTTTGATCTTTATGATATGTGGGATCTTTCATTGTGGGATGTGGAATCTTGTTCCCTGATCATGGATGGAACCCAGGCCCCCGGCACTGGGAATGTGGAGTCTGAGGCACTGGACCACCAGGGAACTCCCTGGGGTAAAGTTAAATTTTTAGTAGGTAAAGTTAAATGAGATCATAAAGCTGGGGCCCTGACCCAATAGGATTAGTGTCATTATAAGATAATAGAAAGCATGCTGTGTCTCTCTTGCTCTCTCTTTCCCTCCCTTTCCTCTGTGCATTTGCACCAAGGAAAAACTCCTATGAGCAGACAGGAGGCAGCCATATGCAACCCAAGGGGAAAGCTTTCACCAGACATCAACCCTGCTTATGCATTGATTTTTTATTTCCGGTCTCCAGAACAATGAGAAAATAAACTTCAGTTGCTTAACCTAGCCAGTCTTTGGTATTCTGTTATGGTGGCCCAACATATCAGACTAATACAGTATCATAATGAAATGTGGGCAAAACCCCACTAGGGCTTTAAAAACATTATCTTTCTTCTTTACTTTTCTCCCCTACTCAAATAAAGAGAACATTAAAATGATTAGGAATTTAACTCACTTCTGGACTAGCTTAGAATTAACCCAAAGTATTTTCCTCACCACTAGAAACATACTTCCGCTAGCATAGTTTCTTCCAAGTGCCACAGTGACATATAACCAGATCCATTCTTCTGGCTTTCCCATTTGGAGACAACTGTGAAAGATAAAAAGACTGTGCAAGGCAAATGAAGCTGTATATCTTCACCACTGACACCTGAAGATGGCACCCCAGAAATAGGTGACAGCTAATAACGGGGATCCTGCCATGAAAGCAAGCTATCAGTGTGAATAATAAACTGTTCCTTGTTCCTCGCCCCCAGATTCTCATGTCTTCTACCAGAATCAATACTAGAGCAGGTTAACTTGTTAGCTTGCATGTAGGGAAAAATCTCAAACAGTTCCTCGCACTTTTTTATCCCTAAGAAACCAAGATCTTATGTATTTTTAAGTATACTTCAAATATCTCTTCTTCATAAAGATGTCGTGGTTAGTTTTTGCTTGTATCTGTAAAATAGGAATAATAATAATATTTACCTATTTGGTTGTTGTACAGCTTAAATGAGCTGATATATATAAGCATAAGTTACTTTCTACTTTGTATGCTTTTAATTTATTTTCGTATATTGTTCCTTCTTTTTACCTGTAGCTTCATTGGAAATAAATACTCTAGTGGGTTAATTTCAATGGTCCTCAAATGCCTAGCACAAAGAAGACATCAACTGCAATTCATTCATTCATGCGAAAACATATTGATCACCTGCTTTGATCACCAAGTACTGTTCTATCATGAGTGATATACTACGAACTGTTGACATTAAATAAGAACAGGGAAAAATACTAACCTTAAATTTATTTTTCCTCTTTTTAGAGATATAAAAAGCAGGATTTGGAAACTGGAATTTGAGAAAAGCACTTACTTATAGAATTTGAGCCAGAATAGGAAATTGCTCAGATAATGCTCAAGATTATTGCATGTAATGCTTCCTTAAAACAGTCTAATTTTCACCATTGTGGAGTATGGGTGGGGAAAAAAAGTGATGTAATTTCAAAGGTTTTTTCTACTGGTACAAAATTTGGTTGATTTAGGTGATCCCTGATTTTCTCGATTATTTGAAAATTCTATAAATCTGCAATTCCCCTTATCCAAGCCTGTCTCCTACATATTGTCTTTAGTTCTTTGCATGTGGAGCATGAAATCAACTTTCTCCAGAAGACAAGTCTCCTGGTTCAGTTTGGTTGGGAGACTCCACCCATGGCCAGCTTTTGGCATCTGACACTGGNTTATCCAAGCCTGTCTCCTACATATTGTCTTTAGTTCTTTGCATGTGGAGCATGAAATCAACTTTCTCCAGAAGACAAGTCTCCTGGTTCAGTTTGGTTGGGAGACTCCACCCATGGCCAGCTTTTGGCATCTGACACTGGTAGAAAAGGTCTCAGCATTGTAAGTGTAGGAAGGGTGGGGACATCTCAATGACCTCACTCTTTCATCGAATGAATGGGTTTCTCCTGATAATAACCAGTCTGAAACATGCCAGCTGGAAGGGTAGGGCCAACTTCTAAAAATCAGTAGCCCCTCTATCATCCATTCAATCATGCCCTCAGTCCCATGAGAAAATCATTTTCCTAAACCATGGCTCAGCTGCTCTAAAACTATGCAAAATACATTGTCATCTCCTTGAGAGATGTCTGAAAAGAGAGAAACATGTCATAATTATAGTCATATTTGCCACAATAAAAATAAGCATAGATAGGTATCAGAGGAGATAGTTTTTCTTCATCCTTGACACAGCTCTGTATTAAAGAGACAACAGCAGATATTGCCTTTGCATCCTCTTGCTGGGATCCCTTTGCCAAATATAATTTTCTTCCTGTGTTTATTTTTTACTAACTCAAACAGTAGAAAACATAAGCAGCAGAAAACTCAAATTTTATGAGTGCAAAGTAGTATAACAGCTACCCGGGGAGCCACGCGCCTTCTCATATCACGTAACCAAAGAAAAGCAAAGATGGCCTAAGTGTCGAGATCCTCATTTGTTTTCTCATCCTGAGAATCATCCTCACAAAAACTTCCAGGATTACATTTCCAAACAAAGCCAACTTTTCCAACATGCCTGACATGCTATTACCTGAATCAAGCTGAAATGTATCTGTTACATTTGCAAGGAAATAAAGTTTATTGGTATTACAGCACATCTGGCTCTGGACTTCAGACAGACTTTGGGGGTCAGAAGGTGTCACCTTTAAACTCAATAACTCTGCTCTCTTGTTAAACCAAAGAAGTACAAGGGGCCAGCAGAGTTCCTGTGTCAGCATTTTCAAGGAGGTGCATTATCTACCTCAGTGAACAGTTGGGCACATACATAAATTAGTCAGTAGCAAGGAGCTTCCCCGCAGTCACCAATCTCTATCTGTTTTCCAAAAATAAAGGGGTAAATTTCTGTTAACAAAAAGGATGTGCTCTAGTGAAACACCTTTTTATTGACAGAAACCTGACAAGTGAGTGCAAAAATAACTCAGACAGCATAGGGTCGCATCCTAAAGCAAAATGATTTTTAGATTATTAAAATCATCCCTTTATTTAGCTGGTTAGTGAATATTCATCTACCAATTAACCCTTTCTGAAGGGTAATACAGGCTCTTCCAAATCTAGAAGTTTCGGAATCAAATGGCAGCCCTTTTAAGAGTTGCCAAGGTAGGGAAGGAGCTTGGGGATGAAGAGTGAGAAGCCCACCTATGCATCTCTCTGGGCCACCCCACCCCTGAGAATGTACTTGGGAGTGTCCCTCTAGGCTCAGAGGCCAAGTTTGTGGCCATCCTGTCTTTACCTGCTTTTCATTCCTACAGCTCCTTTCATTGTGAACAAAGTCCTTCTTATCAGTTTGGAAAAAATGCAAATAGTTATTTGATGGTTACATGGGTGTTACTTTAAATGCAATCAGTTTGTCAGCCCACAAGTGATCAAGACATCTCCTTGGGTTGTCTTGGGTTAAGCTTTTTCTTAGGTTAAGAGTGTTTCTAAAGCCAAACTCTAGAGTTTAATTACTAGATACGGTGGCCACATGATGTTGCATGCTCTGAACTTCATTTTCCTTTCTACGAAAACATCTGCCCTCCCTCTAATGTGAAGAATGAAATAACAAGTGAGAGAACACTCTGGGAGCTGTCAAGTGTGCTGCAAACATGGGGATGAGGACAATGATAGTGGTTACTACTAGCGTGTGGCTCCAGACACTTTACCCCCTTGGAGCTCAGCATCCTCTTACAAGGTTTGTTTGTTTCCCCAACCCCTCACTCCATCAGAATGTAAGTTCCAGAAGAGCAAGCTCTTTATTTTGCTATAGTATCACCAGGTACCCAAGGAATATTTGTTTCATAAATAGAAGAATGAATTAATGGTTCATGTATGCTGCCAAGTTTTGTGTGTGTGTTTGCTTATTATTAGATAACAATAACATAAAGTAATTTCATTAGCCAAAATGCTTACCAAGATTCAGTTGAAAAACCTTGTGTGTGTGTGTGTGCACGCACGCGCACTCCTGCACACGCTAAGTCACTTCAATCATGTCCAACTCTCCAACCCTATGGATTATAGCCCACCAGGCTCTTTTGTCCATGGGATTCTCCAGGCAGTTGTGTAACTCAATTTCTTTGAGTGCACTTTTCAAAAATTACTGTTTGTCATATTCTGTTTTTATTGGAGTAGAGATATTATGTAATATCTTAGAAACTACATAAAACTAGAAATGGTGAACAAAGACAAATACTGTGTTCCCATCTATGGGGGAGAAGTCATAGGCCAGAGACGTGAAGCTTCTTGCTTCTGAGCTGCAATGGCAGCATCCATGGGCTGACGACTGTGTGCTTTGCCTCCAGGAAACACTACCTCCTCTTCTCTCAGCAGACAAATTGGGTGCAGGCTGTTCCCTGCCATTCTAACTTTGGCTGGATGAGGAGGGCTCTCTCTGTCAAGCTACTTAAGTGGATGTTGTCACATGACCAAGAATAAAGAGGAAAAGGAAATAAATGGGGATTGGGGTCATATAGATGGGACATCAGCCAGTGAGAAGAAAGAGATCCAAATGGGAAAAACTTAAATAACCTAGGAAACTAACAGAGTCGTAATGCATTCATTTAGGAAATACTGAGCCCCTACTATCTGCATGACTCTGGGGGAGCAAAGATGATCGCCCAAGTGGATGTTTTGGTGGAGACTTCCTATTGTCAAAGGAGCAAACTGTCTTGAAAGATAAGAACTTGCTTTAGCTTGGTTTTCTCATATCAAACAAAGTTGCAGCTCTAACCGGGTATGGAAGGTTTAAACTATTATATATATTATATAATAAATTAATAATTTTATCACTATAATTAGCTATATGTATATGTGTATGTTCAGTCCCTCAGTCATGTCTGACTCTTTGCTACCTCATGGACTATAGCCTGCCAGGCTCCTCTGTCCATGAAGGCAAAAATACTGGAGCAAGTTGCTATTCCCAACAGGGATTGAACCCACTTATCTTATGCTTCTTGCACTGATAGGCAGATTCTTTACCACTGAGCCACCTGGGAAGCCCAGCTACATGTATATATATACATTTTTTGTTGTTCAGTTGCTCAGTTGTGTTCAACTCTTTGCACCCCGATGGACTGCAGCATGCCAAGCTTCCTTGTCCTCTTCGATTTCCCAGAGTTTGATCAAACTCATGTTCCTTGAGTTGATGATGCCCTCCAACCATCTCATCCTCTATTGGCCCCTTCTCTTCCTGCCTTCAATCTTTCCCAACATCAGGGTCTTTTCCAATGAGTTGGCTCTTCACATCAGGTGGCCAAAGTATTGGAGATTCAGCTTCAGCATCAGTTCTTGCAGTGAATATTCAGGGCTGATTTCTTTTAGGATTAACTGGTTTGATCTCCTTGCTGTCATATGTGTGTGTGTGTATATCTTNCTATACAAACAGTTGACAGCAGCATGAACTCCAATGCTATCTAGAGGAGGGGAGTATTTGCAGTTTTTCTTTGTATCACACGGTGTCTGGCCCAAGCACTGCATCAGGGTCCCTGGCCAGACTTTACTTTGGGTTGGAAAAGGTTTTATTGGGATATCAGAGAAGGCACTCTGACTCTTTTAGGCTGGAAGCAGCAGGTCAGATTATACTTACGTGATAACTGGCTGAAGTTCATCATCATTGTCTTAGCTTACAACAAATACCATAGAATGGGTAGTTGAAATCACAAACATTCCTTTCTCATAGTTCTGGAGGCTGGGAAATCCAAGATCAAGGTGCCTGCAGCTTCAATGTCTCATGAAGGCCTGCTTCTTCATTTGCTGATGGCTGCCTTCTTGCTATCAGTCCTGAATAAAAATTGGAAGGACTGATGCTGAAGCTGAAACTCCAATACTTTGGCCTGATGTAAAGAACTGACTCCTTGGAAAAGACTCTGATGCTGGGAAAGTTTGAAGATGGGAGGAGAAGGGGATGACAGAGGATGAGATGGTTGGATGGCATCACCGACTCGATAGAGATGAGTTTGGGTAAGCTCCAGGAGTTGGTGATGGAAGGGAGGCCTGGCATGCTGCAGTCCCTGGGGTCTCAAAGAGTCAGACACGACTGAGTGACTGAACTAACTGAACTGGCTAAGCACTGGTACTTAGGTTATTGGTAGCATCCCAAAGGCTCCTACTGGCCCCTACTCTGCACATAGAGATGGGGTACACGCCTCTCCCACATGCTCCAACAGGACTAGGTACTTTCTCCTCTTATAGGATCTATAGCATATATGAATTGTAGTTACAGGCTTGCCTGTCTGTCTTCTCCACACAGCTGTGATTACACTTCTTGAGAGTAGAGCCTACACACTGTATCACTGATGCTCTCTAACATGGAAATAAACACCTGTTGAGAAAACAAAATGTTGTGACAACAGGTAGGATTCAAGGGATCAGTCTCTTCTAAACCAACAATTCTGTGATCCTGAAATTTCCTGTTGATTTTATATTTCCCACTGAATTAAAGGAAACAATTTTTGTTGGCAGTATGAAGTCCAAAGTATACATGAAACCAACAGAATGTTTAGCTAAAACAAAATCAAAGCTCAAATCAAAATAACCTCAGAAGACTATGTAAATCTGTATTCTTTCTCAAGAAGTACCCTTTGCTGTTGGCAGTGTACAATGAGTGGTCAACCAGTCTGCTTCCCTGATTGCCTAGGATAATCACTTGTCGTTTCCCCATCTAGGATGATTCCACTCTTCAATATGATGAATAATCTCTGGCACTTTTTGGAAGAGGTGAGTTCCCAAACTGAGTATACTCTGCATTGCTAATGTCTTTCTTTATCTCCCTCTTGAAGACGAAAGCTGCTTCTGTGACATGCATCTCCACTGAACAGATGTTCCAGCTGGCTTTACATAAATGAGTCATTCCCCCAAATCAAGACTTGCTCCCACCAGTGCAGTTTAATGAATCTACCAGTTAATCAACAAATGTTTATTGAAGAGCAGGCACTGTTCCAAGCACTGAAAATACAGCAGGAAACAACACAGAGAGCCCTGCCTTCAAGGAGCTCACACAGGTCAGAAAATGTGATTGTAGCGATTGGCGGAAAACATACAAATAAAATTATAATTTATAAAATATATCGAAGGTAATAGCAAAAGGATTTCCTGCCTAAAGGAAATAACAGGGTTTTGCTTTGTTGAGTCACTGGCTTAGGGCCAGAAAAAGCACTAGTTGTAAGGATTATTATTGGAAAGAATTTGTTGTAATTAGGTAAACCAAGTACTATTAACTCTGACCTGCAGGGATATGGAAATAGAGAACTTCCTTTGAAATGGCATTGGCAGCTCTGGGATTTTACCTATGGGCCATGGTGGGATTTCACATAGAACTGTATTATGTGGCACAAAAGGAATTTTCCTCTTTCTCCTGTTTGTCTCCAAGGAACAATACGAGGTATTTAATGTATGTAATAAAGTAAAAACTTGACGAGTTGCAGGAAAATTGGGGCACGTTTGTTTTTCTGTCAGCCTGACTCAAGTCACTCATTAGTGGTCGATTCCATCATAGAACCAGAGGCACAACATGTGTGAGAATTTATCACAGAATCAGAAGATAGAGCTGGTGTCTATTTGTCAAGTCACTCTACTTCCTGCTGCCCTCTGCAGTCTTTGACTTTCCTGTGTGCCGCCTTTCCTGTTACTTACACACTGTTCTTTATGTTAATTCATTCTTTTACTTCAAAAACAAATTTGATGCCACCTGGATGGAAGAACCAGTATAACTGCCATAAATAGAACACAGCCCTGAAAATCAATACAATAAATCAAGCAATACTACTGTATTAGAGCTAGATGATGCTGTCTGCTAAAGGCTCTGGCTTTTGAGGTCTTCTCTCTTTTTGTTAAAAAGAGAAATTGACAACTGGTAGAGGGGTTTTAGAGACATTCCAGTATGAGAACGAGGCATCTCCTTGAGACTGTGAGGAGGGATGGCCGAGAACTGAAAAAGGAATAACATTTCTCAGTGTGTGATCTAGCATAATTATCATGCCCGTGCATAAGTGAAAGTCACATACTGTTCTAGGAACAGGAGACTCTCAACACTTTGGGAAACACGGGACTAGATGGCTGATGCTGAATGGCACCACACTCTGAGACACACGCTTGGTCGAGGAATGAGGAGAGAGACCACTTGAAGCCCACCAAGAGTCAGCTAGTGTTTCCCCTTCTCCCAGCCCTAGCCAAAATATCACGTCCCATTTTCTGCCCTCCACCTGTTGGAGGCAAGTCAAATGACTTCAGCCTGCAAATCTCTCTTTAACAACACTGCAAAATAGAGAAAAGAAAAAAAAGTAGATCAGTTACAGAACTCGCAGAAGGCGATGGCACCCCACTCCAGTACTCTTGCCTGGAAAATCCCATGGATGGAGGAGCCTGGAAGGCTGCAGCCCATAGGGTCGCTCAGAGTCGGACATGACTGAGCGACTTCACTTTCACTTTTCACTTTCATGCATTGGAGAAGGAAATGGCAACCCACTCCAGTGTTCTTGCCTGGAGAATCCCAGGGACACGGGAACCTGGTGGGCTGCTGTCTATGGGGTCGCACAGAGTTGGACACAACTGAAGGGACTTAGCAGCAGCAGCAGCAGTTACAGAACTAGGCTTCGGGGTGATCCAGGATGAATGGAGGAGACTCTTAGCTTCTCAACCAAGTGTGTGCCCACGTGTCCCCTGCTGTGCTGTGCTAAGTCACTTCAGTCATGTCCCACTCTTTGGTGACCCTATGGACCACAGCCCTCTAGGCTCCTCTGTCCATGGGTTTCTCCAGGCAAGAATACTGGAGGGGATTGCCATGCCCTCTTCCAGGGGATCTTCTGAACCCAGAGATCAAACCCTTGTCTCTTAGGTCTCCTGCATTGGCAGGCAGATTCTTTACCACTAGTGCCATCTGGGAATCCCCAAATCACTTGACATCAGGGTATTTGAAAACATCTCTTAGGGAGGCAGTATGTTGAATCTTGATGGAATATGTCTCTCTTCATGCAAATATTTGGAATCCTATAAACAGCTCCTCCTATCACCCTCTATGCCAGTCTATTCCCTACCAGAAATATTTGTTGTCTTTTACACACCTTAAGTCCCATGTTTAATACGCAGACACACAAAATTCTAATATAGCGTCAGGACTTTCCCAAGATTTGCTGATTTGTGAAGAAGGAGAAAAGCACTCAACGGGCCTGAAATTCTTAACAAAGCTGAGGAGGAAAGTTAGAATCATTCACCTTCATTAAATTTATAAATTCTCAATCTTTGTTTTTGTTTACTCTTACCCATCAGTCTAACTAATCTTTTCTGCTTTGTTCAAGCAAGGAATTAGTCACATTTTAATCTAAGTTTAAAAATGTTAATGAGCCCTCGAACTTGTTTTAGCTATTTACGAAAGACCATTTAGTTCGGGATGCTCAAATGTTATGGTTTACCTAAGACTTTTCATTAAGACAATGCACAGAATTTCTATGATTTCAGAAAGAGAACTCCCTCTTGTGGCAAGAGCAGTTTTTGCAGCTAATTCTAGAGACTCTGAGTTCCTGATGCTAAAGAACTGGGTAAGATCTTAGAAATCCCCTTGTTTTACAGAGGAGGTAACTGAAACCCAAAAAGGACAAGAAATAAGTTTTCAGTGTTTATATCTGGTTGGTGACTGAGCCAGATTGAGTATCCAGGTTTGCTGTCTACTAGTCAAGTGCTATTTCTCTCTATATTTCAGAGATCTCACTGGTGTGATTTTTTTCCTCCCCAAGGTCCTGCTTTCTGCTGCCACTGAAAGCAGAACTGATAGAGATGTCCTCACGCTGAATAGGCAATGTTCTTTTCCACATGAAAGCTGGTTCTCGGTGAGCTTTCCCTATGTCACAATTAACCATTTCTCAACACTGGGCTGTAAGCTACATGCCTTACACCTGAGAGCAGTTTGGCCCAGAAGACAAGGATTCTGTTCATCTCTTTGGGGATAGCCGCCATCTAGCGTCACTTACTGGAGAAGGTGATGGCACCCCACTCCAGTACTCTTGTCTGGCAAATGCCATGGATGGAGGAGCCTGGTAGGCTGCAGTCCATGAGGTCGCGAAGAGTCAGACACGACTGAGTGACTTCACTTTCACTTTTCACTTTCATGCATTGGAGAAGGAAATGGCAACCCACTCCAGTGTTCTTGCCTGGAGAATCCCAGGGAGAGGGGAGCCTGGTGGGCTGCCGTCTATGGGGTCTCATAGAGTTGGACACGACTGAAGCAACGTAACAGCAGCAGCAGCAGCCGCAGCACTTAGAGGCTGCTTCCTGTCTAATTATCTTTCATAGGTTTTGGCTTATTGGGGCAATGCTGTGCTGTGCTTAGTCTCTCAGTTGTGTCTGACTCTTTGCGACCCCATGGACAGTAGCCCTCCAGGCTCCTCTGTCCATGGGAATTCTCCAGGCAAGAACACTGGAGTGGGTTGCCATGCCCTCCTCCAATGGATCTTCCCAACCCAGGGATCGAACCCACATGGGTAGGGCCAAACACAGTATTGAGATATAGAAGGGCACACTGACAACTGGCTTCCTATAAGGAGTAAAAATTTTAAGTACTAGAAATACAGAACTCTCTAAAGCCTTGTTCCTCAAAATGTGTTCTGTGATCCACCAGCAGAGCCTAGTGGGCTGCCGTCTTTGGGGTCACACAGAGTCAGACACGACTGAAGCAACTTAGCAAACTCATAAGCTTGTGAAGGGAGCGACCACTGACACAGCCTAACAAATTGTGCTTCACTCCACATTGAGTTTAATCACCAGAGAGTAGAAAGAAAGACATTCATTCTTGGATTGCCAGAACACTTCTTAGACTGTTCAGGCTTCTTACCTCTAAGTCTATCACAGAACTTCAAATAGAGAGTTTCTGTTTAGAATATCACCCAAGTCCAGCAGATCCACACACTGAGCCTCTGCTATCTGTGAATAACTCAGTGGATTTCTATGATCCAAAAGATCTATTCCTAAAACACCTTCCCATAGAAACATACATCTGTCTTTGGCTGCTTTGACCATGAGGCAAGGAAAAACCAGGAAGTGAGGGCATTTGGAAAAAGAACAAAGCAGCATCAGAGAGCCTTAAGGGATGCCTGGTTGGTGGGGTAGAGTGGGGGGAGTATTGAAAAACAGAGATATTATCTTGCCAACAAAGGTCTGTCTAGTCAGCGCTATGGTTTTCCCAGTAGTTGTGTATGGATGTGAGAGTTGGACCATAAAGAAAGCTGTCAGCCAAAGAATTGATGCTTGTGAACTGTGGTCTTGGAGAAGACTCTTGAGCATCCCTTGGACTTCAAGGCGATCAAACCAGTCAACCCTAAAAGAAATCAACCTGAATGTTCATTGGAAGGATTGATGCTGAAGCTGAAACTCCAATACTTTGGCCACGTGATGCAAAGAACTGACTCCTTGGAAAAGACCCTGATGCTGGGAAAGATTGAAGGCAGGAGGAGACGGGGACGACATAGGATGAGTTTGGGTAGACTCCGGGAGTTGGTGATGGACAGGGAGGCCTGGCAGGGCCGCAGTCCCTGGGGTCGCAAAGAGACACAACTGAGCAACTGAATCAAACTGAACTGAACTGGGGAACGAAGAAGCTGAATAGTCTAAAAAAATACCCCAATCACACAGTGATTCTGGTGACATCTGAGAAAAATAACACTGATGGTTGTTCATGATTGCTTTGACTGATTTGTAGCATATAGATAAATGTTTCTCATAGTTGTAATATTTTGGGTACATTAATTATGTATCATAGCCTCAAGTTTCTCATCTATTATGGCTGGTAGAAATGATGAGACTTTTGGAAAAGCAGCTCTAGTCCAGTTTGGAATTGATTTTTTAAAAATAATCACTCTTAGCAAAGCAAATATGAAGATTTCATGTCCCTGCTTGATACAGATGGGTAACTACTAAGCCCAAGCAGCATTCTAGGGAGCCTCCAATGTTAGTTTGGTCAGAAGTCCTGAGAAACAGCCTCTGAATTGGAGATTTCCAGGAAGCTGGTTTACTGGGGAGCATGATGCAGAACCATACCTGAGAGGAAGCTGGTTTTTCCAGAAAGGATTGGCTAGAGGGAAAATTGATCTACAGTGCTCAGCAGATCCCATAGGGAAGTCTGAAGTAGGGACACCATTGAGATAGGCCCCAGGTTGAAGCTGGGGGCCATGCTTCTTTATCTGTGCAGTCATTAGGTAGGGACTGCTCCTGGGAGGAGGGCAAGATTGGATGAGGTGCTTCTTTGGGTTGAGGCAAGTCCCAGGCAGGAATCAGGTATGAAGGGTGCCTACAGCTGTCAATAGTCTTAGAAAGGACACTCAGGGAATGAGAGCCTTTGTCTCGCCCCTCTCGTAGAGGGGGAACTATCTGGGTACCAAACCATAGCAGCCACTTCAGTGACCACTGCACAGTTTTCTCTTCTTGCTCCTCTATACCACTGACATCTTGGGGCTGCTGGCTTTCGGTCTGGGAGTATTTGTCTAACAAAGCAGAGTCATCTGGGGCAACTTTTAAAAGTATCAACACCCAATTCCTGCTCTCTGATTGAATTGATTTCAGTGTGCAGCCAGGCTTGATATCTCTCTATCTAATAGATCAGATAGTTATTCTTGAATCTGAAAGACAATAGTATCTCTTACCATGTACGTGCAGCATCTCAGGATTCCATTTCACGGGCATGAGCCAAGGTTCTGAGCTGAGAATTCCAGCAACCACTGCTCCAAAGGGATTAATTAGAGATGTCAAATGCATTTAGGGGAATGAAACAGCCAACATAAACATATATACCACCACCTCAGTCATGCTGCCACCTCCCAGGACTTTGCAGATGAGTTTTATTGGCTAGATTTTCAATGTTTAGAACTTATGGTTTGTTTCTTTTTCTTTTTCTAGCTTGTAGTTTGTTTCTCTTTCTTCTTATTTTTGGTTCAATGTCTGCCTTTGGGTCTTTGTATAAAGGAGACTTTATAGCTCTTACAGTCCCACCAGTTTGGGCTGAGGTCCAGTAGTAGTTGCCTTTCAGAGAAGACCAAACTATCCATGAGCCTCATTCAAATCGTGTCCCCTAAAACATAATAGACATGTGATGTAAAATCAGAAGTTCCATCAAAGATGCCCTTCTCTAAGATGCTGTCATTATAAAGTCACTCTTCCAATGTTGTGCTTTTATATGTTATGTTTTGTGTTTGTGTTGTATATATATATACATTTATTTGTATTATGGGAATTTTCAAATATAACAATGGAAATTTTCAAATAGAAATGTAGGAAGTATGACATATTTGATTCCTCTTTATTTATTACCTAGCTTCAGTAGTTATTAATATTGTGGCCTATTTTTCCACTAATACCTGTAATTTCTGCCACCCCTTTCTCTGCTCCCACTCTAATAAAACCTGATTTGTTTTAGGCAAACCCCAGATGTATCATTCCATTCACAGATAGTTCAGAAGAGACATGCTGTTTAGTCCCTATCAATATTACTAATTTATCAGCATATCTCCTGGTATTGATGTGAGCCATCAGTCTAGATCAAAGATGGAAGACTCCAGAATTATTCATTCAACAGACAGATTAAGCAACCTATTACATGCTTGTAACTTGGAACAGAAAATAGGACTGAAAATGGTATTTGCCTTCAGGAGTTTTAAGTTCTTTGTGTGTGGTGCGTATGTAGAAGAGTATGTGTGTGGGGGGGTGTGGGTAGGTAGGTAATTGGAGGGGGAGGCAGGAAAGAAATGCATAAAGTTGGCAACAGTGCAATTTGTGATTGTTGTAGACAGAGAGGCACAAGCTTTGGGAAGAGTTCTTTGCCAATATCTTGAGTGAATTTTTGAAGATTCATCACCAAATGATGACGTGAAGGTTAAAATATGTTCTGGGCAGTGGAAAAAAACATCTGAAGCTCCCCACCTCTGCTCTCTGTTAAGTGCCTATCTGCCTAGCTTTGAAATTTCTCTGTCCAATCAGTTTTCCCAGAGGAGTCATTTAGGATCACTTAGACACTTGCTGGAATCAAGATTGCCGGGAGAAATATCAATAACCTCAGATATGCAGATGACACCACCCTTATGGCAGAAAGTGAAGAGGAACTAAAAAGCCTCTTGATGAAAGTGAAAGTGGAGAGTGAAAAAGTTGGCTTAAAGCTCAACATTCAGAAAATGAAAATCATGGCATCCAGTCCCATCACTTCATGGGAAATAGATGGGGAAGNTATGCAGATGACACCACCCTTATGGCAGAAAGTGAAGAGGAACTAAAAAGCCTCTTGATGAAAGTGAAAGTGGAGTGTGAAAAAGTTGGCTTAAAGCTCAACATTCAGAAAACAAAGATCATGGCATCCAGTCCCATCACTTCATGGGAAATAGATGGGGAAACAGTGGAAACAGTGTGAGTTTATTTTTTGGGGCTCCAAAATCACTGCAGATGATGATTGCAGCCATGAAATTAAAAGACACTTACTCCTTGGAAGAAAAGTAATGACCAACCTAGATAGCATACTGAAAACCAGAGACATTACTTTCCCAACTAAGGTCCATCTAGTCAAGGCTATGGTTTTTCCTGTGGTCATGTGTGGATGTGAGAGTTGGACTGCGAAGAAAGCCGAGTGCCACAGAATTGATGCTTTTGAATTGTGGTGTTGGAGAAGAGTCTTGAGAGTCCCTTGGACTGCAAGGAGATCCAACCAGTCCATTCTGAAGATCAGCCCTGGAATTTCTTTGGAGAGAATGATGCTGAAGCTGAAACTCCAATACTTTGGCCACCTCATGCGAAGAGTTGACTCATTGGAAAAGACTCTGATGCTGGGAGGGATTAGGGGCAGGAGAAGAAGGGGACGACCAAGGATGAGATGGCTGGATGGCATCACTGACTTGATGGACATGAGTCTGAGTGAACTCCGGGAGTTGGTGATGGACAGGGAGGCCTGGTGTGCTGCGATTCATGGGATCGCAAGGTGTCGGATATGACTGAGTGACTGAACTGAACTAAATATATGGCAAGGTTGCATTTCACTTTATTTGGAAAAATGAAATTTTTTGTAAGAATGGACTGAAATGTCTATCTTACAAAAATATTAAGTTCTTCCTCCTTCAAACATTTCACAGAAAATTAGAGAGAATATGACCTCAGTGTAAGAGTTATGAATACATCATGGATAAACAGCTTGAAATCTATGTATAAAATCTTTGAGTGGGCTGTGTGCTCAGTCACTCATTTGTGTGATTTTTTGAGACCCTAGGGACTCTAGGCTGCCAATCTCCTCTGTCCATAGTATTCTTCAGGAAAGAATACTAGAGTGGGTTGCCATGCCCTCCTCTAGTGGATCTTCCAGACCCAGGGATCAAACTCACGTTCTCTTGCATTTCCTGCATTGACAGGCAAATTCTTCATCGCTAGCACCACCTGGAAAGCCCCTGACATTTATCGAGCCCTAAATGTGTCACAGCCATTAAGGCTCTGGACATTGCTAGATGTACCCTGGTGGACAAAACCATCCACAGTTAGAATCAGAGTTTGAATTTCCCTATCTTATATTTTTGTAGTATTGATATACTAGCAGTGGAGGAAATACAATATTACTGATTGTTATATCGGACAACACAAAATTTATATAGACTCACAGTTCCCCTCCAAACTGAAGGGCAAATAGCCAGTTGGTGAGAAAAGAAATCTGGTTTTAAAAGTTGCAAAGAAGTGCTTTCACTTCATTTTATACCGCTCCATAGCTAATGCCTGATTTCTTTACCCCAGGTTATTAATAAAAGATGCTTGGACACATGTTCTACTTTTACTGGAAACACTTTACGCCTCACATCCCTCTTCCTATTGGACCTTCATTCCTGTCATTTCCTTGGCATCACTGAACACAGCTTACTGAATTCAGTGTCATTTCTCTTTTTAGCATCAAAAGTACATTGATATTTTAAGCAAGGAAACAGCCACAGTGATCACTGGGCTGAGTCTGGTTGTGTTGGTTCTCAGGTCATGTCATGTAAACACTTTTGAATTTCACTTTGCCTGACCATTTTATGCAGTGTCTTTTGAATTCTTGGACTCACCTGCATGGGAACTCTGAGAGGAAGTTCTCCCTATGGAAGTCTGAATCCCTTCCTGGATGGTTGATGATGGAGACTGAAGCTCTCTCCCCAAATGAGACAGTAGATAGGGTTAAACCCTGATCGTGTAGCCAGATTTAGGAGTTCAAAAGCCACAATTTGTCTCATCCATGCCTAGATTACACAAGCTCAGGGATGCAGCAGGGCGTGTGGGGATATTTACAGCTCTCTATGTCTGCTCATTTAGGAACATTTCCCTCATTATTAATATACTTATTAACTATTAATGTGCTTATTATTAATAAGCACATTATTTCCCTGTGGGACTTGGTCTGGACATTTTTTTCTTCTTCTGATTTTCTGTTCCTAGGAAACCAGGTTATCAGCCAGCTGAATTCAGTTTGTATTAATTCTTTTCCATTAGCTTTCCTGCCTGTCAAGGATCTAAACTCCCAGCACGCATTTCCACCCGAACTTTAAGTTTTCTCCAACGTGTGAGACTAATGCAACTGTCTTGAATGGTTCAAGGGAACCATTGCTGTGGGGACACAGCCCATGATATTCTTAGAAAAAATTTACTTTCCTCTTTATGAGGGGTGTTATTTCATTTCTTTAATGTGAAACATTGGACAGTGTGCTCCTTGCTTTCCTGATTCTTCTGATAAAACCATTAGGAGTTCCATATTTTTATCTGAAGTTATAGCTGTCATGTATACCCTCATTATAAAATATCTGTAAGCTATAAGAGATGTATTTAATATTTTAATTACCATAGTTCACCTTAGCATATTATAAGGGTTATCTGTTGAAATTTAGAGAAGTTTATTCTGTGAAGTAATATAGTATGTTCTCCATTCCCTGTTTTAGGAATGGGGCTCAGAGGTATTTAATGTTCTGCTGAAATTTTCAAAATTTTGAATATGTTAGCTTACATTAAAAAAAAAAGCTAGCTGATAATACAAATTAGTTTGTCTTTATCCTTAAAATCAGAAGATCAACTTGGATTAGCCACACTGAAATGAGTAATGGCAATTGTTCTCTAAACGTGGAGGAAAAGAGAAGAATAACTGGAGTCAGAGAGGCATTTGAAGATGCTATGCTGCTGAATTTGAAGACAAGAATGGACCATGAGACAAGGAAAGCAGATGCCCCTAGAAAGTGATATAGGAAGGCAATGAGTTCTTCCCTGGAGTGTCCAGTGCATCTCAGCTTTAGAAGAACCTTGTATTCAGCCTAATGAGAGGAATATAAATTTCTGATCTCTAGAACCTTAATTAAAAAAAAAAAAACCTTTAGTGTAGTAATGTGTATCTGAGTTTAAGCTTCTCAATTCAATCATTTAGTTTCCCCTGTATTAAAGTTTTTTTGTGTGTATGTCAATTAAAGAACAAAATTACAGGTAATTTGGGATATTTGCCTTATTTGCTGATTCATTGCCTTATTTCTTGGTCCATTGTATAAATATAAACGTTGTACTATCTTGAGGACATAAGAAAAGGAGTTCGTATCAAAAGTAATGCCTCACATTCTGTCTTATTTTCTAAATTCCTACATTCCTTAAATTTCATGTTAATTCAAACTTTATTTTCATTCCTCTACTCTCCAATTTTCTGTAAAGGTTTCTTTCAACATAATAGATGGGACTATGTGAGTGTGTGGGCATGTATGCCTATGTGTGTGAGTGTGTTTTTTAAGATAAAATATATGCAAATGATGCATGCATGTACACACGAACCCATCTTACTCTTAAATATATTATTTGGGCTACACAAATATTTTACAGTTTTCATTTCTTCTCACAGCAGCCTCAGAATTATGTTTTTCTGTGTTGCCTTCAGAAAACACAGAATCTATGCGGATTGCATTTATAGCAGTTACATAACAGAGTACTTCATAACCTTCTTGAGTTACATATAAATGAAATCATGCAGTGTGTACTCTAAATTTTTATGACTTTAAAAATTCTTCAATGTGCACTTTAGCAAGCACAGTTTGTTATTCACAATTACACTTTAATGATTTTATTAGAATTTTAAAATTCTAATATACATGTAAGGGTATATATAATGGAGCACAAACATCTGAGTCACACCTAACAAGGGCAGGAAATATCTCTTCTAACTGGGAAAAAAGCAGAGCTTCATATGTGGATATTACAGTAGTTGAATAAAATTAAAACAATTCACATTTAACCAATTCATTTCTTCCTGAAAATTGGAAGATTATATATATACAAAAGGAGTGAAATGACATTAGTTGGTTCAAGATAGAAGAGTAGTAAGGATGCACACAACATCCTGGATAAAACTTAGAAGCACAATAGAGATCATGCCTCTGTGCAGACTCATGAGAAACTCTGGAGACATCAGAGCAACTCTCCACTGAACCATCCCATTTGATAATAAAGATATTGTATTAAATAATTTTATCTCAGGAAAGTTTGTATGCAGCAAAAACTGATACAACAATCTGATCAGACAGAACTGAGATCTTTGAAAGGTAATATGCATAAATTGGATCATAGAAAAAGCAAGGGAATTCCAGAAAAACATCTACTTCTGCTTCATTGACTATGGAAAATCCTTTGACTATGTGGATTACAAAAAACTGTGGAAAATTCTTAGAGATAGGAAATCCAGACCATCTTACCTGCCTCCTGAGAAATCTGTATGCAGTTCAAGAAGCAATAGTTAGAACCAGACATGGGACAATAGACTGGCCTCAAATTGGGAAAGGAGTTCTGTCAAGGCTGTATACTGTCACCATGCTTATTTAAATTATATGCAGGGTACATCATGCAAAATACTGGGCCACATGAAGTACAGGCTGGTTTCAAGATTTTGGGGAGGAATAACAGACTGGCTCCAAATTGGGAAAGGAGTACGTCAAGGCTGTATGATGTCACTTTGCTTATTTAACTTACACACAGAGTACATCATGCGAAATGCCAGGCTGGATGAAGCACGAGATGGAATCAAGATTTCCAGGAGAAATATGAATAACCTCAAATATGCAGATGACACCACCTTTATGGCAGAATGTGAAGAGGAACTAAAGAGGCTCTTGATGAAAGTGGTAGTGAAGTGAAGTCTCTGAGTCGTGTCCGACACTTTGTGACCCCCTGGACTGTAGCCCACCAAGCTCCTCCATCCATGATATTCTCCAGGCAAAAATACTGGAGTGGGTTGCCATTTCCTTCTCCAGGGGATCTTCCTGACCCAGGGATTGAACCCAGGTCTCCCGCACTGCAGGCAAACGCTTTAACCTCTGAGCCACTAGGGTAGTGGAAAGTGAAAAAGCTGGCTTAAAACTTAACATTCAAAAACAAAGATCAGGGGAAGGCGGTCCTAAGGTGGCAGAGGAATAGGATGGGAGGACCACTTTCTCCCCCACAAATTCATCAAAAGAACATTTGAACGCTGAGTAAATTCCACAAAACAACTTCTGAATGCCGGCAGGGGACATCAGGCACCCAGAAAAGCAGCCCATTGTCTACGAAAGGAGGTAGGAAAAAATATAAAGACAGAGAGACAAAAGAGGTAAGGACGGAGCTCCGCCCCGGGAAGGGGGTCTAAAAAAGAGAAGTTTCCAAACAGCAGGAAACACTCTCACTGCCGAGTCTGTGGCGAGCCTGGAAACCACAGAGGGCAACATAACCGAGAGGAAAAATAAATAAATAATTAAAACTCACAGATTAAGAGCCCAACAGTAAGTAACTCCCCCAGAGGAGAAGCAGCGCAGACGCCTGCATCCCTCACTTGCAAGCAGGGGCTGGGCAGGGAGGCGCGGGCTGCATTGCTTAGAGTAAGGACTGGGCCTGAATGCCCCGAGGGCAATCTGAGGGAACTAACTTGGCCTAGCAAACCAGACTGTGGGAGAGCTACCACGCGAAAAGCCCTCACCTAAGACACCGCTGGGGCTGCTCACAGAACAAAGGCTTGAGCAGAGGTCGCCGGCTGCAGACCATCCCCCTCTAGTGACAGGCAGCCAGAGCTGGAAGGNCCTAGCAAACCAGACTGTGGGAGAGCTACCACGCGAAAAGCCCTCACCTAAGACACCGCTGGGGCTGCTCACAGAACAAAGGCTTGAGCAGAGGTCGCCGGCTGCAGACCATCCCCCTCTAGTGACAGGCAGCCAGAGCTGGAAGGGAGCAATCGCGGCCCCAGAGAGGCATTGTCTACCAAACTGCAAACAGGCTTTGTTACTAAGACTTCTTGGGATTTTGGACAGTCAACATCCACCTGAGAATGTGCACCAGTTGTACCCCCAGAAAACTGAGCAACAGGGATGGGGGAGGTGATAAGTCGCAGCGACTGCACTTGCCAAACACCTCATCACCTGAGCTAGTCAGACCTGGGAAGGGCACAAAACGCAGGCCCAACCGAGTTTGCACATCGGAGGACTCCCCAAATGCCTGAACCTGAGCAGCATAGACCTGGCAGGTGCAGGCAGCCCAGGGCCAGCCTCGGATGGTTCCCTGAGGAGCAACCTGGAGCCTGAGCAGTGTGGGCAGGGAGGGCACATGTGCCGTGAGCAGGGGCAGGCCCAGTATGGCTGAGACACTGTGAGCACGCGCCAGTGTGATTTGTTTGCAGCGTCCCTTCCTCCCCACAGTGCGACTGAACAATTGAGCCTAAAAAGGTGTCCACCACCGCTCCCTTGTGTCAGGGGGGAAATTAGACATTGAAGAGACCAGCAAACAGGAGAAGCTAAACCAGAGGGCACCGCCTTGGAAGTGACAGGTGCAATAGATTAATACCCTGTATTTAGTACCAACTACATAGGAAAGGGCCTATAGATCTTGAGAAATATAAGCTGGATCAAGGAACTATCCAAAAATGAACTGACCCCACACTACCCACAACACCACCAAAGTCCAAGATTTATTTTTATTAATCTTTACTATCATTCTTTATTTTTTTAATTCTTTTTTAAACTTTTAAGTCCTCTATTACCCCTTTAATTTTCATTTTTATAACCTACTATTACTTTGCAAAAAAAAAGAGAGACCCTATTTTTTAAA
>SJYV01019542.1:26469-80674 GCA_006410875.1 Neotragus pygmaeus
ACTCCCCCCGCCCCCGCCGCGCTCGGGGGCCCCGGGAGGAGCGAGGGCGAGTCGGAGAGTCCGGGAGCCGAGCCCGGCGAGACCCAACTGCGGGAGGGCGCCCGCCCCACTCAGCCGCCTCCTGCGCCGGAGCCGGGGAGCGCCGGCCGACCGCCCCGCGGGCCGTAGAGCTGGGAGCACAGGTCCCCGGAGTCCCAGGGATGGTCTAGGAGTGGGTGCGAGGCTCGCTGCTCAGCTCCCTGCTGGGGCTCGCCGCCTCCTGCCGATCTCCCAGGGCTGCGAGCCGCGGCGGCCGGGGGCTGCGCGCTCGGGCGGCCCAGGCCGAAGAAGTTAGTTGTGCGCTCAGCTTAGTGAGCGGAGCAAGCGAGCGATCGAAGCAGCAGCCAAGCGCCGGGGCCATGGGCTGGGGGAGCCGCTGCTGCTGCCCGGGACGGCTGGACCTGCTCTGTGTACTGGCGCTGCTCGGGGGCTGCCTGCTCCCCGTGTGCCGGACGCGCGTCTACACCAACCACTGGGCAGTCAAAATCGCCGGCGGCTTCCCGGAGGCCAACCGCATAGCCAGCAAGTACGGATTCATCAACATAGGACAGGTAACCACTGGCTGGCCGCGTTCTCGGCCCTGAAGCTGCGAGGGCGGGGGAATGGGGGGAGTCCCCCACGACCTCGCGCTTGTCCCCTCCTCGTCTGTCCCCTCCCCCTCTTCCAGATGTGTTCTTGCAGCTGTTGCCCTAACTCTTCTGCGATGCTCTCTCTCTCTTTCTCACTCACTCATACACACACACACACAGACATACACACACACTCGCTCTCCAAAGTTGCTACGATTTATGTCTTGTTTACTTGTTTCTTGAAAATCAGGAAGGACAGGTAGGGTCTCTGGAAGGATCACGAGTGTACATAAGTAGTTTCAGACCCGACCGGACTTTTGCAGTGGAAAGTCGGGGAGCAGTGGACTCTCTTAGTGGTTAGAGGGTAAGCACGCTCCTGGTGCCGGCTCCCTGTGGTTTCTGAGAGCCGGGATAAGGGGGGAGGCAAGGAAGGGAAAGCCTTTCCTGCTCGGACCTGAATTTAGCCCTGAAAAGAAGTTTCCTCTTTTAGGAGCCAGAGAACCTCTGGTCACTCAGTGAAGGCGCCAGAGGCGTGGAGGGCTGGAGCTAGACTCGAGAAAGGGGAGAGAGGAGGCGGCCGGACCCGGCGTGAGCGAAGACTTGTGGGGAGACCTCCTGGCTTCCCCTCTCAAACTGGATAAGCGTGGGGGCTTCTAGATAGAGAGCCGGAGTGGGAGGTGTCAAACTTCCGAGACCACTGACCTGGTTCTGCTTTGGAAAACAGCGGGTCTTCCTTCTGGGAGTTACGTGCGGGACCCAGAGGCGGTGGTGGCGCGGGGTTTTCGTGAGGTGCTTTGGGAGGAGCTGCCCAGCTGGGGACTCGGAATTGAGGGATGTTAATGGGAATGATTGGAAGCAAGACAGATTTGGACGTACCTCCGGGCTGGGCTTCCTCGCTCTCTTTCCTGCAAGAAATGGATGGAAGGGGCAGTGGAAGCAGGTCCCAGAAAGTGCTCCCCCATCCTTACATCCCTCCCACTCGCTTCCCCTGGCCTGGCCTGAGGAGTGGCGCTGGTCTGACTCTGATGAGACTCTAATGGGGGAGGGAGGCGAGGGTGATAGAGGCGCCCTAGCAGCAGACCGCTGATGGGACTGCTCCAGCTGCACGCGCCCCGCGTGCTCTGCCTGGATGAGGGGAGAGGAAGATGCCGGCTGGGGCCACTGGAGCAGGAGAGCACAGACTGTTGGTTTCTGGTGCTATGGAACTCCACGGCTAGGAACACATCCTCCAGCATGGGTACTCTGGGCTGCCTGGGGAGCACAGCATCCAGAGCAGGCAGAGCTGCTGTTACTGCCTCTAGCAGGAGCATTGGGACTTCGGAGGAGCAGGAAGGGGCCAGGTGGGGGGATCTTGCTGCTGTTTGAGGGGCCAGAGAGTGGACATATTCTGGAGAAACCAGTCTAGTGGATGGCTGAGACCAAGGCAAGGGGCATGGTCTGTATTTCTCGTCCCCGGGTCTGACACACACCGGAAAGGAAGCCACAGCCAGCCAGATTTTTTTTGTCTGAGTGCTTGTCATTTTCAGGAGATTTTCATCCTAATGGCTTGTTGGGATTCTACCTGCTCCTTCTATCTTCTTCTTCTGGAAGAAAACATTAAGTCTATTCAAATCTTTTTTACATGAGCTTGAAGTTGGGGGGTGCTGCATGTGACCTGGGGAATGTAAAAGGAAAGGCTAATAAAGTAGTCATGTTAATAATCTTTCCAGATGCATCTTTCAGGTTCAGCTAACACTGGGCATCTCCCATAAAAAAGGCATATTTGGAAGAATAGTTCTTGACCATGCACTTAACTTCATAATCCACAGAACAATCATTTTTGTTGGATATTACTTCACTTACAGCAACAGGGAAACCAATATTCTGGAGAAGTTACCCACACAGGTCACCTATCTAGACAGTACAAGGGTGTGAATCAGATCTAGGACTGTGTGGTCCAGGCCTATGCCTGCGGTGAGGATGAAAGGAAGGCGGAAGAACGTAAAATCCCCATTTCCCTGAATTCTGATTTAGTGACTCAGTAGACGGAAAGCAAATATCCAGGCTTAAAGCAAATATCCAAGCTTAATACACAGATGCTTAATTTCAACTGACCTGGACTTCTTGAACCTAAGCAGCTTCAGGAAATATGAAAGTAGAAAGATCTGTATCAAAATAAACTCATTAAATAGAACTTATACATTTGGAACCTGGCAGAATTGGGGAGAAGAAATTGTCACAGAACTCATTTTTGAATAACCAAACATTGCAATATCCTGCAAGCTTGTCTGACTTTTTACAAAGGGCTTTATAGTGAAAATCCGTGGATTTTCATTTAAAAGGTAATACTAAGAAGATTTACATTCAGGTAACACCAAATGTGGTTTATTGTGGTTTTTACAATGCCAGTGAGGAAATTGAGAGCTTACAGGGGTGACAGAGAACTCCTTGAACTGATGCCCTAACCAGTGTAAAAACAATTCTTACAGTGAAAAGCATTTCCTCTGTAGATCAAAGGGCTAAGTCTTGAAGGTGGTAAATTGAGTTCACACAAGCAATATCATTGCACTGTAAGGGCCATCCTTTTGTTGTTCTTTCTTTATACCAGTAAGCCAGCTGTGGTTCAGTTGAGGGCAGTAACTAATTTGCAAACGTCTCTAGAATGTGCCCCTGTTTTTAAGCATTTGGGCTTGGGGTCGCACCTCATGTGTCACAGATTGGAACTGAGGCCTTTTATTGTTTCTGTAGTCATTTAATATCCTGGTAGTATTTTTGAGGTCTTTCTGTGTAATATTTTAGGTGAATAAGGTAGGGACTTTGTACCACAGTGAAAATCTGGTTTTGACTATCTGTTCAGTGTCATGTTTTGTGTAGCATCTTAGCATTTAAAAGCCACCATAGGTAAATTTCTGGCCTGAAGATTTCTACAGAAAACCTGGCCTGTCGTGTTCAAGAAAGATAGTATGTGGAGAGTAACACAGGAGAAGTAAGCAAACAGGCAAAAAGAACATGCTTGACATCCTGGAAGGGAACAATAATGAAGCTTTTCTTGGCTTTGGTTCTAGAGATAGCAGTTGTTTTGGTAGGTTTTCACATGTTTGTATTTTGTGAATGGTTATGCCTCGAAATTCTGAAATGATGCTGTAACTAGTAGTAGTTTTCATGTCATTATATATCGTGTTTTGCTTGGCATTACAATCAGCTCTAGAAAGTCCTGCATTTCTTCTCCTACAAGACCCAACTCCAAGCTATCTCAATATTTATCATAATGAGCACTGCTAGGCTGGCTGAGGGTAGGTACATCTGTTTGTCGGTCCACACGGGGGTGGAACAAAGAGGCCTAGTTTTTAGCTAGCAGTCTAGTGGTGACAGGATGAAAAAGACATGAAGGAATAAGACCCAACATGATGTTAATTGTGAACCTTTGTTTGGGTGCAGTATACAAACCTGGAGGAATTAACTTCTGGGTATTCAAACCCAGAGAGAAGGTCCTCTGTAAAGATTGTTTGCTCTGTGCACCAGCTGCATTTATCCTTCTGTGAGGTGCTTTTNCTCTCTCTTTCTCACTCACTCATACACACACACACACAGACATACACACACACTCGCTCTCCAAAGTTGCTACGATTTATGTCTTGTTTACTTGTTTCTTGAAAATCAGGAAGGACAGGTAGGGTCTCTGGAAGGATCACGAGTGTACATAAGTAGTTTCAGACCCGACCGGACTTTTGCAGTGGAAAGTCGGGGAGCAGTGGACTCTCTTAGTGGTTAGAGGGTAAGCACGCTCCTGGTGCCGGCTCCCTGTGGTTTCTGAGAGCCGGGATAAGGGGGGAGGCAAGGAAGGGAAAGCCTTTCCTGCTCGGACCTGAATTTAGCCCTGAAAAGAAGTTTCCTCTTTTAGGAGCCAGAGAACCTCTGGTCACTCAGTGAAGGCGCCAGAGGCGTGGAGGGCTGGAGCTAGACTCGAGAAAGGGGAGAGAGGAGGCGGCCGGACCCGGCGTGAGCGAAGACTTGTGGGGAGACCTCCTGGCTTCCCCTCTCAAACTGGATAAGCGTGGGGGCTTCTAGATAGAGAGCCGGAGTGGGAGGTGTCAAACTTCCGAGACCACTGACCTGGTTCTGCTTTGGAAAACAGCGGGTCTTCCTTCTGGGAGTTACGTGCGGGACCCAGAGGCGGTGGTGGCGCGGGGTTTTCGTGAGGTGCTTTGGGAGGAGCTGCCCAGCTGGGGACTCGGAATTGAGGGATGTTAATGGGAATGATTGGAAGCAAGACAGATTTGGACGTACCTCCGGGCTGGGCTTCCTCGCTCTCTTTCCTGCAAGAAATGGATGGAAGGGGCAGTGGAAGCAGGTCCCAGAAAGTGCTCCCCCATCCTTACATCCCTCCCACTCGCTTCCCCTGGCCTGGCCTGAGGAGTGGCGCTGGTCTGACTCTGATGAGACTCTAATGGGGGAGGGAGGCGAGGGTGATAGAGGCGCCCTCGCAGCAGACCGCTGATGGGACTGCTCCAGCTGCACGCGCCCCGCGTGCTCTGCCTGGATGAGGGGAGAGGAAGATGCCGGCTGGGGCCACTGGAGCAGGAGAGCACAGACTGTTGGTTTCTGGTGCTATGGAACTCCACGGCTAGGAACACATCCTCCAGCATGGGTACTCTGGGCTGCCTGGGGAGCACAGCATCCAGAGCAGGCAGAGCTGCTGTTACTGCCTCTAGCAGGAGCATTGGGGCTTCGGAGGAGCAGGAAGGGGCCAGGTGGGGGGATCTTGCTGCTGTTTGAGGGGCCAGAGAGTGGACATATTCTGGAGAAACCAGTCTAGTGGACGGCTGAGACCAAGGCAAGGGGCATGGTCTGTATTTCTCGTCCCCGGGTCTGACACACACCGGAAAGGAAGCCACAGCCAGCCAGATTTTTTTTGTCTGAGTGCTTGTCATTTTCAGGAGATTTTCATCCTAATGGCTTGTTGGGATTCTACCTGCTCCTTCTATCTTCTTCTTCTGGAAGAAAACATTAAGTCTATTCAAATCTTTTTTACATGAGCTTGAAGTTGGGGGGTGCTGCATGTGACCTGGGGAATGTAAAAGGAAAGGCTAATAAAGTAGTCATGTTAATAATCTTTCCAGATGCATCTTTCAGGTTCAGCTAACACTGGGCATCTCCCATAAAAAAGGCATATTTGGAAGAATAGTTCTTGACCATGCACTTAACTTCATAATCCACAGAACAATCATTTTTGTTGGATATTACTTCACTTACAGCAACAGGGAAACCAATATTCTGGAGAAGTTACCCACACAGGTCACCTATCTAGACAGTACAAGGGTGTGAATCAGATCTAGGACTGTGTGGTCCAGGCCTATGCCTGCGGTGAGGATGAAAGGAAGGCGGAAGAACGTAAAATCCCCATTTCCCTGAATTCTGATTTAGTGACTCAGTAGACGGAAAGCAAATATCCAGGCTTAAAGCAAATATCCAAGCTTAATACACAGATGCTTAATTTCAACTGACCTGGACTTCTTGAACCTAAGCAGCTTCAGGAATTATGAAAGTGGAAAGATCTGTATCAAAATAAACTCATTAAATAGAACTTATACATTTGGAACCTGGCAGAATTGGGGAGAAGAAATTGTCACAGAACTCATTTTTGAATAACCAAACATTGCAATATCCTGCAAGCTTGTCTGACTTTTTACAAAGGGCTTTATAGTGAAAATCCGTGGATTTTCATTTAAAAGGTAATACTAAGAAGATTTACATTCAGGTAACACCAAATGTGGTTTATTGTGGTTTTTACAATGCCAGTGAGGAAATTGAGAGCTTACAGGGGTGACAGAGGACTCCTTGAACTGATGCCCTAACCAGTGTAAAAACAATTCTTACAGTGAAAAGCATTTCCTCTGTAGATCAAAGGGCTAAGTCTTGAAGGTGGTAAACTGAGTTCACACAAGCAATATCATTGCACTGTAAGGGCCATCCTTTTGTTGTTCTTTCTTTATACCAGTAAGCCAGCTGTGGTTCAGTTGAGGGCAGTAACTAATTTGCAAACGTCTCTAGAATGTGCCCCTGTTTTTAAGCATTTGGGCTTGGGGTCGCACCTCATGTGTCACAGATTGGAACTGAGGCCTTTTATTGTTTCTGTAGTCATTTAATATCCTGGTAGTATTTTTGAGGTCTTTCTGTGTAATATTTTAGGTGAATAAGGTAGGGACTTTGTACCACAGTGAAAATCTGGTTTTGACTATCTGTTCAGTGTCATGTTTTGTGTAGCATCTTAGCATTTAAAAGCCACCATAGGTAAATTTCTGGCCTGAAGATTTCTACAGAAAACCTGGCCTGTCGTGTTCAAGAAAGATAGTATGTGGAGAGTAACACAGGAGAAGTAAGCAAACAGGCAAAAAGAACATGCTTGACATCCTGGAAGGGAACAATAATGAAGCTTTTCTTGGCTTTGGTTCTAGAGATAGCAGTTGTTTTGGTAGGTTTTCACATGTTTGTATTTTGTGAATGGTTATGCCTCGAAATTCTGAAATGATGCTGTAACTAGTAGTAGTTTTCATGTCATTATATATCGTGTTTTGCTTGGCATTACAATCAGCTCTAGAAAGTCCTGCATTTCTTCTCCTACAAGACCCAACTCCAAGCTATCTCAATATTTATCATAATGAGCACTGCTAGGCTGGCTGAGGGTAGGTACATCTGTTTGTCGGTCCACACGGGGGTGGAACAAAGAGGCCTAGTTTTTAGCTAGCAGTCTAGTGGTGACAGGATGAAAAAGACATGAAGGAATAAGACCCAACATGATGTTAATTGTGAACCTTTGTTTGGGTGCAGTATACAAACCTGGAGGAATTAACTTCTGGGTATTCAAACCCAGAGAGAAGGTCCTCTGTAAAGATTGTTTGCTCTGTGCACCAGCTGCATTTATCCTTCTGTGAGGTGCTTTTAATTCTTGATTCCAAACTGAGATTACCAGATTACCCTCCCTGCCCTAAAAAAAAAAAAGTGTGACTTATCTTGAGCAAGATTCCAGAAAGATAAAGCGAGCTGAGAGTAATACTGGGGAGAATGTTTTACCTGGCAGTCCCATTGAGAGCAGAGACTTGGAAACTCTACAGATGCCACTTGCAAGGTCTAGGAAAGCAGGAAAGTCAGTGAACTTAAAGGAGCCCTTGTTCCTTCATCTGTAAAAGAATAAATGAGATAATAGAGGGAGTCGGCTCTGCACTGCTCAGCACATAGTTAAGTAGCTTTGGAAGGCTTGTTGAATCTGGATGTGAAATAAGTGAGATTCAGACTTTATTTAGGTATGATAAAAGGAAGACATTTTTATAATGGAAAATGCAACACACTGAAGATCAGGAAAATATGTTTGATGACTGAGTTTAAAAAGCTAAATCAGAGCTCTATAGACAGGGAAACGGGTTTTCCATTTCAACTAACAATTTGAAACAGTTTAAAATAGTTTTCTGCTGGGTTCTAAACAATTCTGGCTGATTTCCCATGGCAGTGCTCCCCTCCCTGGTTGATCTTTGCTGTAATGCATTAAATAATGTAGGATAAGCTCACTGGACATGGAAGAAAGGGACAAAAAATAATCTGAAGACTGATTATTTTATAAAGCACCTTGCCTTGGTACATTATGAGAGATCATATATGAATTCCTATTTCACTTAATTCTGAATGTGGTTTGCATGGGAAAGATGACAAGAACCATTTTCCAAATCAGCAGGACAGGATGCTTTAGCAGGAAGAACCTTGTTCAGCAATGTCCTGAAGGTCTCTCACTTTCTTGGTTAGTTTTGACCTGTGAATAATGTGGGATGCTTGAAGTGCTGGTAAACAGTGGAGGGTGAGTGCCCAGTGCTCATGGATGGCATCAGAAGTACGGGACAGGGCTAGTCTGGTGGGTTGTATGGGAGTGCACTGTGCTCCCCTAGTTAAATCCTTAGGCGTTTGTAAATGGATGTGGAAGTCCCACAGTGATCGCTGTGTGATGCATGTAGCTTTGCACCAGGCAAGAACCTCGGCTCTGATTTCCACACCCAAGAACCTTAGCTCTGACCTCTGCCTGCCACCGAAACATGCGTGGTTCTCATGAGTGGGGGAACCTTTCAGGAGAAAAAGCCGTTCAGAGCGCTTGGCCTGCTGATGGTGGGTCTGTTGCTTTAACCTCATAGGCTAGGAATGGCTTGTATGTGGCCATTGGGATTTTCGGGGTCTATTTGAAATGAAACACTTCATTTTTGTGAGCCCCAAGGCAGTTGAATTTGCCTTATGACTATCTTTAATGAGTTTATATCCAGAGGTCCTAACCTTAAAGGTCAGCCAGAGAAGCAGGGTAGTGTGCTGGGAAAGTGTCCAGCCTTGTCTGACTCTTTGGTTAAGGGAGGGAGTCGTGACCCAGAAACATCCCCTGGGCAGGGAGGGGTATTTGTGTTGTCGGTTCAAGTTATGCGAAGCAGTGTCTGGGTTTTCCCCAAGGCTGAAGTATCTGCAGACATCTCTGTGCCTCGGGATTTGATCACTTGGCTAATTCAGATTGGATTAAATGACAAAGAAGCCGACTTTGGCTTCCTGGGTGGTAAAAATGAACACATATAGATGCTCATGTTATGAATATGCCACATATATGAATTTTTATTTTTATCAGGATTAAATTTGCACATAGTTTAGGGTTGCAAAGAGTCAGACATGACTGAGCGACTGAACTGATTAGAGTGCAGTTGCACGAGCAACATTCTCACTAGTTCAACAGATTACATCTCTCCACCTAAGTGTACCAAGAAGGAACTATCCAGGCCAATAAACTCTTCTACTTGAGTTAACCCTAGGAGGAAAAAGAGATTAGAAAGAAAACTAAACTAAGTCAGAAGGTTTGAATGAAACTCTAGGGTTTTCCCTTTTGTTTATCAACCTGACCCTCAAGTTGGGTACCCGAGCACCTGCCCCATCTACCTCTCAGGATTGCTGTGTTATCGAGTGCCCTAAGAACAAACGAACATATAAATAAAGACAGACATAGAAAGTAGTATATAATTTATAAGGGCTCCAAGGAGATGGAGGCTGCTCCAGAGGAAAAGTAAAGAGAATGCAGGACTTACTAGGAGTTTCTCTAGTGGAGCACTGATGAATTTCCAGGTTCTCGTAATTGCCCCTGGGGATCTACTGGAAACAGAAATGGTGAGGAGTCAGTGTGGCATCTGACTCTCCCATTGTTGTTCAATCTCTCAGTCATGTCCAACTGTTTGAGACCCCATAGACTGCAGCATGCTAGGCTTCCCTGTCCTTCACCATCTCCCGGACCTTGCTCAAACTCATGTTCATTGAGTCAGTGATGCCATCCAACCATCTTATCCTCTGTCATCCCTTCTCCTCCTGCCTTCAGTCTTTCCCAGCATCAGGATCTTTTCTAATGAGTTGGCTCGTCACAACAGGTGGCCAAAGTATTGGAACTTCAGAATCAGTCCTTCCAATGAATATTCAGGATTAATTTCCATTAGGACTGACTGGTTTGATCTCCTTGCAGTCCAGGGACTCTCAAGAATCTTCTCCAACACCACAGTTCAAAAGCATCAATTCTTCGNTCTTTCCCAGCATCAGGATCTTTTCTAATGAGTTGGCTCGTCACAACAGGTGGCCAAAGTATTGGAACTTCAGAATCAGTCCTTCCAATGAATATTCAGGATTAATTTCCATTAGGACTGACTGGTTTGATCTCCTTGCAGTCCAGGGACTCTCAAGAATCTTCTCCAACACCACAGTTCAAAAGCATCAATTCTTCGGTGCTCAGCCTTCTTTATGGTCCAATTCTCACATTCACAGATGACTACTGGAAAAACCACAGCTCTGACTAGACAGGCCTTTGTTGGCAATGTCTGCTTTTTAATATGCTGTCTAGGTTTGTCATAGCTTTTCTTCCAAGGAATAAGTGTCTTTAATTTCATGATTGCAGTCACCATCTGCAGTGATTTTGGAGCCCCCCCAAAATAAAGTCTCTCACTGTTTCTATTGTTTCCCCATCTATTTGCCATGAAGTGATGGGACCATATGCCATCATCTTCATTTTTTGAATGTTGAGTTTTAAGCCAACTTTTTCACTCTCCTCTTTCACCTTCAACAAGAGGCTCTTAATTCTTCTTCACTTTCTGCCATAGCAGTGGTGTCATCTGCATATCTGAGGTTATTGATATTTCTCTCGGCAATCTTGTTTCCAGCTTGTGCTTCATCCAGCCCAACATTTCGCATGGGAAGTCTCACATTTCCCCTGAGAGCCTTGGAGGGTGGTGTAGGGCTGGGAGAGCTGACCAGAGCATCAGGCAGCCAGGACTCCCCATCTCTTGGTTGAACAGCTTTGGTTTATAAGGCATATGCGATGTGGAGGTTGCATGACTTTTTATTTTTATATAGACAATCAAACATAGTCTTTTAAGTTTGACTCAAATATGAGTTATGTGTAGGAGAGTAGTGGGAAATAAAACTGAAATATAGAGAGGCCCATAAAGAATACAGATGGGACTCTCTTGAGTACATGTGTGAAAAACCCAACTCATACTGCTCAAGTAAAACTGATAAACAGGCAGATAATGGAACAGGGAATCTGTTGGTTTAAACAGATTCACATGCCTTTACATGGAGTTCTAAAGGCAGAAACTGAAACTTTTTGCAGCCAAACCTCATCTTATCTCTACGTTCTTTATGGCAAAAACCTACCCTGACCTAAAATGACATCAAGTAGGACATTAATGTGTTTGGTTGCAGAAGTCTATTACTGAGTTTGATTTTGAGGATGTTGTCCTTGAGCCTCATAGAGTGTATATTACACTCCACTGTACTTTTCTCATCTGAAGAATGATGAATTTCTGAAACACATATAGATTCAAGTTTCAGAAAAGTGATTGTGGGTCTATCCCACTGAAAAGTCAGAGGTAGTACTAACATCGGATCCTTATGTTTCCCTGTATGTGCTTCATTTTCAGTCAGGCCCTTTCCATGAGCAGTAGAGCTCTTTAGATTCTTAGTATCTCTCTTATGCAGTCTTTCAATTAACCCCTGAAAAAGATTTCAGTTCTTCCCTATTGGGTCATATCCCTATTTTCAGGCCAGTCCCTTTGTTTATGGGGATGGTGGTGTTTTGGTGAGTTAGCTTGGGTCACTTGTCCACCCTTGAAGTGAGGGAGATATTGACATTGGGTGGCACCCTACCCACTGAGAAAGGACAGTTTCCTAAAACAAGAGAAGATGCCACCTCTAGACTAAAGGAAAGGAGATATAGAACAAGAAAAATACCCACTACCAATCAGATTGTATAAAGCCTTAAATGCCTAGGTTAGGGAATTTCAACATGATCAAGGAAGATAAGGAATTACATTGAAGATCCCTGAGAAGGAGGCAACATCCTATTGATTCAAAACACATGAGTATCTACCATGTAATCCATAATATACTCTGCTCTCAGGGACCTAGGATGTTTTTATCCGTAGCCATTGTTAAGGAAGGCAAGTACTGATGGAGTCTAAGGCAGTGCAGTATGGTTCAGCCCTGCTTGGTGGGGAATTCGCTGGTAGCTGTGTGCCTAATGAACTGGAGGAGGCAGAGAAGGTATTGTGTTGGGCAAAGTTATTGTTATAAACACAGAACTTGGGAAAACTGAAAGAATAGATTTGGAAGCTCTAGTACAGTTGGATTCAATATGGCTTAGTAATCCAGTGGAAGGGGATGATGAGACAGAGTGAGAAGATGAAGAGGAAAGAATTTATAGCTTGGGACCAGGAACATGGACGTCATCCGTGGAATGAGGACAGCCTCAGGAGCATTTCGGGGAGCCACATGGGAGGTCCGGCCGTAGCGTCAGCAGGTAGAGAGCCATACAGATGGAAATGTACAGTAGCCAGGAGAGAATTTAGGGCAGGAGAGAAGAGAGGACTGCCTCTCAGCCATCTCAGTATAAGCAAAGCTGTGAAAGGACGCAGGATGCTAAGATGTGAAGCAAACAAGATAGGAGGGCTGAGAATACAATGCAAAGGAATGTCTCCATGTAGAGGGCAAGGGATATAGGGAGTAGATGAAGAGGGTGGGGAGACCCTGAAGACACAGCCATGAAGCCACAGAGAGCTACACTAGGGAAAATCTAGGTGATGAGAATTGAAACATGGTGCCCGTGCTCTTAACACCAGTGTTTGACCGAATAATGAGGGGACGTTTCACTGTGCATCTGCCCACCCTCCTACGTCATCTCCCTTCATCTCTTTCTCATCAATGTCCTGGTGTATTTAGGATCATAGGTATAGAACTAAAAGGGTTTGAGTCCTAATACTGCCACTTCCTAGCTGGGGCACCCTAGGCAAGCATCTTTAAGATGCTTAAAGAAGCACCCATCTGTCTTACTTTCTTCATGTGTGAAAAAGATCTAATAGTATTATTTCCCTCCTAAGAATGTTGTGAGGATTAGTTAAAAGTAGTTAGAATGGTGCCTGGCACATATTACATACCCAGTAAATCTCAATAGTCTTATCTTGTTTTTTTTAAGCCAAGTTATTCTCAGTTTCTATACACTTACCGTTATATTGTGAGGCTTTTCCAATGTTACTGAATACTTTTACACACACTTTAATGGCTGCATGATTGAAGGTACCATACTAAGTTGCAGTTAGTGTGACCATACACCAGTCAGTCCTAATGGAAATTGGTCCTGAATATTCATTGGAAGTACTGATGCTGAAGGTGAAACTCCAATACTTTGACCGCCTGATTCAAAGAACTGACTCATTTGAAAAGACTCCGATGCTGGGAAAGATTGAGGCAGGAGGAGAAGGGGATGACAGAGGATGAGATGGTTGGATGGCATCACCAACTCGAGGGACATGAGTTTGAGTAAGCTCCAGGAGTTGGTGATGGATAGGGAAGCCTGGCATGCTGCAGTCCATGGGGTCGCAAAGGGTTGGATATGACTGAGTGACTGAACTGAACTGATACCATATTTTGCAAGGGAGAGCACTGGTTTATGCCTGAAGTAAATCAGTTCACCTCCATTCAGTATTTTTTTAATATCCCCTTCACTTTCAAACATATCTGAGTTTGGCAGATAAATGATATGGTTAAGCTGATTGAATGTGTGTGTTTGTGTGTGGGCGTGTAATTGCACATCTGTTCTTCCACTAGCTGGGAAAGCTGGGCTGTGCCTCATTCCTATTTGTGTCCCCAGCACCAAGCACAGTGGGTGGCATAGGGGAAGCCCCGTGGGCACTTGGGGCAGCAAGCATAATGGATATACCTAGAGAGGAATGGATTTGGAAAGCAAGAGGAACATGGGTGCCTTGAGACTAAAGAGGAATGAAGGTGAATGGAGATTTAGGGAGTTCATGTTGGGGAGGAAAGGAAGCGAGCGTGTGTGGACAATGGCCTGGATCTCATCATCAGTTCAGAGGTGAAGGCCACTGGCAGAGAGAGGGGGAACTGGGTGAAATTAGTGGCCCAGTGCTTCAGTGTTTGGGAACATTGTTAGGAAATTCTGATAAGAGATAATGAGCAATGCCAGTGAGAAGAGTTGCCAAATAGCGATGGCAATAGCTGCTTTTGTGTAGTTATTGCTCAGTAAGTAGTGGTTAACAGAAAGAGTGAGAAAATGAACCAGCCTCCGTTGTTTTGTGCTTTTGTCACTAATACTCAGGAACCCGAGGTTAGATAAGGACAAAACAGGGAGTTAGAATGTGTTCGGGTGAGAGAGAAAGCAACAAGAGACTGTGGGAAGCTGGGGGTGATGGGGATGAATGGTTCTTGAATGCAAAAGTTTCCAACTTTGAAATGATAGACCACAGTGTCCAGGTTTTGAGAAGAGTGGTAAATAGGACTGGTGAACCAAAGGACTAGGGCAGTTATAAAGGCTGTAGTTCAGAATGGAAATGGAAAGCCAGTTTGGTAAGAGGAAGAGAGGTGGAAAGATGGAAGCCATCCCAGAGGGTAATTTTGTTTGTATAGACTAGAGCTATTCTGCATAAAGTTAAGGTCCAAGGTGGGATGACCAGATAGAGAACAGGTGAAGGCCAGTGAATTGGATGGAATCAGGAAACGGTGAGACTGTGATATTGGCAGGGCTATCAGCTTGGTTGAGATAAGGTTTCCACGTATTTCGTGCTGGTGTCCCCACTAGGCAGATAAACATGAAGTCTGCCCCATACTTCAGTCCTCCTTTGGTAAATTTAGGTATTATCTCTACTTTACACATCTGTGCATCACTATTTGCACTGCAGGTCCTGTGTCAACTTGAGGGATAAAGACAGACACATGGGCGATTGCTTTCAACTCTCAAATGAACCTTCCCATATTTGATTTAAAAACTGAAGATTGTGTTGAGCACTGAATATGGAGGGAAGGTTGTAAACAGTGAATGTGAAGCCAGGAATAATATTTAAGGGTGATTTTGAAGTGTTCTGTACGATGTCACATTTCATATTTGCCTCTTCCTTTTAGCTGTCATGTAGACTACTTTCCATCATAATAAATAATTATACCTATAATTTATTCACATCATGTATTCTGCCCTTTACATAATTATATAATATAATGAAACTATGTATCTTTTATGTTTTCTTAGTTTAACTTTACTGCCTATAAGAATATGGATATATTTTGAAATGTGTTTTTAATCTTATTTATAATTTGCTCTCTGTATAATGTATAATATTTTTAGATTGCTCTCTACAATCTTAGATTAATCTTGTTTGCATTTATATGTGAATCAGATTGTTCGGTTAGGGTTAGCATCATAGAAGAAGCATGAAGCTTCTAGTTTAATGTTCTGTGCATTATGCGTGCATGCTCAGTTGTGTCCGACTCTGTGACCCCAAGGACTGTAGCCCACGAGGCTCCTCTGTCCATGGGATTATCCCAGCAAGAATACCTGAGTGGGTTGCCATTTCCTCCTCCAGGAGATATTCCTAACCCAGGGATTGAACCCATGTCTCCTGTGGCTTTTGCATTGGCAGCAGATTCTTTACTGCTGAGCCACCCGGGAAGCCCTGTCTGTGCATTATCTAAGGGGTTAATTCTGTCCTGGGCAAACTGCTTTTTGGATACCCTGCCATCATTGAAACTGGTTGCTGCTAAATTACTTCAGTTGTGTCCAACTCTGTGCGACCCCATAGATGGCAGCCCACCAGGCTCCCCTGTCCCTGGGATTCTCCAGACAAGAACACTGGAGTGGGTTGCCATTTCCTTCTCCATTGAAACTGGTTAAGATTTATTAAAAACAAGTCCTTCCCTGCTGCCTTTCCCAGTGTGCGTGTATGTGTACACACACACAAATATATATCTCATATATATTTTCCCTGAGTACTTAAGGGCTGATATTTTTGTAATAAGTACTTAAGGCCTGGTATTTTTCTACTGTGAGAAGCTCTTACAGCTGTAAAAATATACCAGTTCTCTCTATATCAATGTTCCCAGGCTTGTACCTTGTTTTCACTAGTTGAAGTTTCTCAACCATAATAAAACTGGGCAGTGCTCACGAGTTTGAATGCAGTGCAGGTGGGGAAGACAGTTTCAGGACCTTTAGCCTTGTAAGTGTATATCCGTAACTACAAGTTTAGAAGTTTGCCACTTACTCATCCTGGGCCTATTCTAGGTGCATTTTACTAATATGTTTTTTTTTTTTTTTCCTCCTGTATGTGTGTGGGACCCATTCATCAATTTCAGCTTTTCAAGAGAAAACTAAATTGTAGGCTATTTAAGATTTATTATAGCCTAGTTTCCAGCAAAACCTTTTCTCTTTATTTTTTTTTTAACCCTGGGGTGTCTTTCCACTTGTTTGATGCTCATGAGCCAGTTTACCAAATGCTGCATTGTTTGTCTCACGGTAGGATGATGTCATTGCTTCTGGGCTGGTTGGACAATGCTGAGAATCAGTAAACAAAACTCAGGGATGAAAACAGGTGACTTGAATTCTCCTCTAGGTCCTGCTCTGCCGCAATTTTCCACATACTTATGAACTGGTCACAGGTGGTTGTTGTTTTTTTTTTTTTCCTGTCTTAAAGGATTAGTTTTATTCATTGTTTTATTTTAAAAATAGTGATTGAAGGATACCATCAAGAAAGTCAAAAGACAACCCACAGAATAGGAGAAAATATTTGCAAATCACATCTGATGAGAGACTTGTATCCAGAATATATAAGGAACACCTACGCTCAAAACTAAAAGACAAATAACCCAGTTAAAAATGGGCACAAAAGATCTGAATAGACACATCTCCAATAAGCACATGAGAAGATGCTCAATATCATTAGTCATTAGGGAAATGCAAATCAAAATGACAATGAGATACTAATTCACATCATACTCAATTGGACTGCTATAATCAGAAAGACATAATCACAGGTGTTGGCAAGGATGTGGAAAAATTGGAACTCTCATATGCTATTGGTAGAAATGCAAAGTGTTGCAACCACTGTAGGAAGACAATCTAGCAGTTCCATAAAAGGTTAAATGTATTAGTAGAAGTACCATATGATCCAACAATTCCACCCCTAAGTATACATTCAGGGGAAATGAAACATTTGTTCACACAAAAACTTATAGACAAAAGTCCATGGCAGCATTATTCATTGGAGCCAGAAAAATGGAAACAGCCTAAATGTCTATCAACTGATGAATGGACAAACAAAATATAGTGTTTCCTTACATGGAATATTCTGCAATAAAAATGAATGAAGTACTAATACAGCTTCCCTGTTGGCTCATTGGGTAAAGAATCCACCTGCAATGTAGGAGACACAGTCAGACGCAGGTTCAATCCCTGGATCTGGAAGATCCCCTGGAGTTGGAAATGGCAACCCACTCCAGTATTCTTGCCTGGGAAACCCCATAGACAGAGAAGCATGGTGGGCTCCAGTCCATGGATTAGTAAGGAGTCTGATATGACTGAGCGACTAAGAACTAATACAGCTACAACATGGATGAACCTTGAAAACATTTTCCCTGGCTAGGTGAAAAGAGCCAGTCACAAAAGGCCATGCATGTAGGATTCTGTTTATATGAAATGTCCAGAGCAGACAAATCCACAGAGAAAGAAAGTAGTTTAGTGGTCATCTAGGACTGGAGCAGTGAGGAGTTGGTGGTGGTGGTGGGGTACTACTCATGGGTTTGGGGTTTCTTTTGGGGTGATGAAAATGTTCTGAAATTGAATGTGGTGATTTTTACACAGCTGTGTAACTGTACTAAAAATCATTGAATAGTATACTTTGATAAATGCATGGTATTTGAATTTTATCCCAGTAAAGCTGCTAAAAAAATAATTATTGCGTACCTATTGTTTAACAGCCATTTTAATAGATCCAGTCCTACTATATCTGTCTTTAGTAAGATGTCTGCTCACATGGGAGGCGGCAATGGCACCCCACTCCAGTACTCTTGCCTGGGAAATCCAATGGATGGAGGGGCCTGGTAGGCTGCATTCCATGGCATCACAAAAAGTCGGACGCGACTGAGAGACTTCACTTTCACTTTTGACTTTCGTGCATTGGAGAAGGAAGTGGCAACCCACTCCAGTGTTCTTGCTTGGAGAATCCCAGGGACGGGAGCCTGGCTGCCTTCTATGGGGTCACACAGAGTCAGACATGACTGATGTGACTTAGCAGCAGGAGCTGCTCACATGGAGCTTATATTTAGTGGAAGGAGCCAACCTATGATAAGTTGCTATTGGAAAGCAGAATACATTGGTAGAGTCTCAAGTGCCTGAGAATGGGAGGACTTCTCTAGATAGGCTAGTTAGGGAGCCTCATTAAGTAGGGAGTACTTGAGCAGAGATCTGAATAAGGAGCTGGCTACCTGGAGGGCTAGGGTGGGGTGAGGTCCATGCAGAGGCGACAACAGTGCAGAGTCCCTAGAGAACAGAAACCAGCTGGTGTAAATGTGACCAAGGATGGAGGGGTTGAGCTTGCGATCGAAGAGGATGGTCTTAAAGCTTAATTTTGATGATGCCATTTACCTGTTCAGAAGTCACCATTAGCCTCCGTTTATCTTCTGCATTTAAACAGATTCTTCGTCTGGGCTTTTAAAGGCTCCTATCTACTTGTCTCAAAATACTTTTCCCGTCCCTTTCTTTTCTTTACTCTGTCCCTTAACAAAGCCTAACTGGACTTCCCATTATTGTCCAGATCCTATATGCAATTGTTTCCTGTTTCTGTGCCAGTCTTTCCACCTGGAATATTCACCTGACTCCTTGCTCTTCTGGAAATTCTCTTCTTCAAGGTACATCTCAGATGTCACTTGCACAATACCTCACTCTGGAAATACAGGTAAAATAAAAGTATAGGCATAGTCACTCTGAATTTCAATTTGTTGACCGCAATTGTATTTTGCCCCAAATCCTACGAAGCTGAGTGTAGTTAAGTTTTTTCTTCTTTTTTCTCCTTGTAAAAGGCTTAATTATTCTGTTGCACATCTCATGGTGTTGGCTCTATATAATAATCATTAAATATTGATCAAATCCTAAAGTATATTATGAGCCAGCAATGTATATAAAATTAAATCTGAACGTTGGAGAAAAATGACAAAAAATTCTACTACCCAGTCAAAGGGGAAGGCTAACAGTGCATAGTAAATACTATAGGGGAGTGTGATATAAAGGAGACATCCAGGATTGATGAGTCATGTGTGTATGTATTCTAAAGTCCAGAGATTCCTGGGAAATAGCCTAATCCTTATCTCTGACTATTTCAGATCTTGGCATCGTCAGCAGGGTTGTTCTTCCTGGCTTTAACTTCATGAGAATTCTTAGTGGAAGAGTCAGAGTACACAGTGTGACATCTTCCACCCCGAGAGCCAAGTCCCAGATCATCCTAGCACTGGGATGGCTTTTCCAAGGATCCCAGGGAACCCTGAGGACTCTATTGTCTGTGCTCATCTCTGGGGGTAACAGTGCAAGCTTTGTGTCTTTTGGACTGGGAGGAATAACAGCACAGAGGGTCCCTCCAATAATGGAATTGGTCAGTAGTAAGAGGAGGTTTCAGATGGCAGGCACATTTTAGTCTGTGTGGAATCGTGGGAGTAGCAAAAATAAGCAGATTTGGCACACGTGATGGATCTTAAAGCTCTGTATAATATAAGCTGGAGAGTCTTGTGATAGTCAGAGGCCTGTGGCTGGCCTACTTGGATCCGCCATGGCGGAGCTTACCTGGATGAGCCATTTTGAAAGGCTGAAGTTCTCATGTTAAATCTGCATGAGAGGAGGAATTAAGGCTCTAGGACAAACAGGCATAAATTAAGCCCTGCAGCCAGTCCTTAAGGAGTAGCTTCAGAAATATCCTTGGAGATAGGAAATAAACTCAGGACATAGAGAAACTATCCATTGGGAGTTAGCTCCACTTAATTATGAATGGAATGCCCTCTTAGTTGGGTGACATGGCCAGAAGCCAGTCTCTCAATCAAGATGGGTCTCCCCATCTGACCTTTTCACTTTGATCAGATCTAAGCCTCAAATAACCTGTCCCTTCAGATTCTGGCAGATAGAGGAAGGTGAGTTATATTTTCTGGGTCAGATGAAAGGGAGATGGGAAAGCTGAGTGTTCTTGTGCTGTAAACGGTTCTGGAGTGGAGCTGTTCCTTTCTCTCCATTGCGATGGATCTGCTGTGGGTGCATGCATGTGTGCTAAGTCGCTTCATTCCTGTCCGACTCTTTGTGACCTTTTGGACTGTAGCCTGCCAGGCTCTTCTGTCCATGGGATTCTCCAGGCAAGAATACTAGAGTGGGTTGCCATGCCCTCCTCCCTGGGATCTTCCTGACCCAGGGACCAAACCCACGTCTCATGTCTCTTGCATCGGGAGGTGGGGTCCTTACCAATAGTGCCACTCTGCTATATGTTAGCCCCCTGTTACTTCTTGTGTGGACCAGTCCTACCCTGTCCCTATGTCTTTCCATGCAAAACATGTCACATAAGGCAGTTTAATTTTTTCAGAAACCACCCTGGTCAAAGAGACTCCTTCCTGTTCCTCCTCTGCTCTTCACCCCTCTTCCCACCTCCCCCTCCCCTTACCACTCCCCTGCCCCGCTCCGCTGCCGCCATCTATTGTAAATATCATTCAGCCTAAATCTTTTGCCATTCTTTGCGCATGCACTGCCATGCCCTGCTTTCCTGCCCCTGATCATGTGGCTCCCACTGCCTGGACAGCCTCATGTCCAGTTCTTACTTGTTCAGCAAAGCCCTTCTCAGATGTCATTTCCTCAGATGAGACTGCCTGTGGATAAAACTTTTTTTGTTTAAACTCTCATTGAACTTGTAAGCTTCTTTTTCCTGGCATTTGACGTTTTCAGTTTGTATTCCGTTTATTTGTCTGTCTTCTCTCCTTTAATAGATATTAATCCCCCTAAAGACAGGATTTTCTGTCTGGTTCATCTTTGTATCACATATGGTACCTAGAAGAGTGTGCTCTGCCATTCAGAGGGCCTCGGAAAAATATTCTGAAATGGAGAAATGGTTGTGAGTAAGTGAAGGGGAGAAGGAAACAGAAACCATAACATCATTAGTACTGGCCCCTGAATATTTTTGGTTCTCCTCCTTGCCATGTGATAGGATTGTATTTCCCCATTTGGGGTGTGAGTGTGCACCTCTAACTTCTGTGGGCCAATGAAATGTGAGCAGAAGTGACACACATCCCTTCTTTAATTGTCTGTGCTCTCCATCTGCCCCACTGTGATCTGCAAGCTCCAGGTGCTGGGTGCTCCATTGGCCTGGGTCTTTGTAGGCCATGCTGAGCCGCGCTCCCAGCCAATGCACAATGGATGTGTAACATGAGCTAGAAACACGCTTTTGTTGTTTTCAGTCACTGAGATTCATGGGTTCATTTGTTTCTGCTGGGGAACCTGGCCAGTTCCCACTAATACAAAAGTACAATAGGTTTCTCCTTAGCCTTGCACACAGTATACATGGAGATCTGTTATTGAATAGGGAGAAAGATTATGTGATATTTTGGATAAGAATCCTATGACTTAATAGGAAGACCTCAGGGATCTCAGGTATGCATTTTGCTTATTATGCAAGTGATAATTATATGTGTTAAAAAAAAATCAGAAACCAGATATTAGGTATTTCCCAATGTGTGTATAGGATTCTATTCCTTACAGATTTGCATTTCCTGATAGAAACCCTGAAGATCCCAGAGCTTAATTGCATCTCATTGCTTCTCTCCAGCCTTGCCAGCTGACTAGAGATTTGTTTCGTGAGTTCAGATATACATTCAAAAGACTAGGGAAAATTGAGGGTTATTTCCTTTTCCAAGGGAACAGAAATCATGTATTATAGTTTTTTCCCGTCAAATGAAGATAAATGTTAGCTTTGTACCTCAATTAATTGTTTAATAGGAACCTGCTTTCTGCTTGCCAACTGCACTTGTTTGTTTGTGCCTTGGCTAAGGACCACACCATCCTCTCAGAATATAACACCACTGCTACAGAATCCACTTAAGTTTGCCGCTGCATTCCATGGGCCATCGTGTCTTCATTGTTAGTGAACTGGCCTCCCAAACATGTGGCTATCCATGTCCTTACTGATTTATGTGAGGTGGACATAGTGGAGAACATCTGAGATTTAAAATGTTATGACCTGAATTTCCAACTGTTGACATGAATCCAAAGCAGCAGATTTTTCTTCTTTGGCAAGACAGAATTGAAGCAACATGCAGTGATTTGGTTCGCCAATTTGTGAGCTGTTAAAAATCGAAATAACTGAAAATGAGGAGAGTAAGCGCTGCATAATGTGAAAAATATTCTAAAGGTCACATGGCTGTGCAGACTTAGACAAGTGAAGCACCATGAAACTAGAACTATTTTGAATAAATTTGAAACTGCATGTGAATGAACATGTGGATATTTTTTTCTCTGCTAAAATTTTGTTACCAAAGAAGTCAAAATCTTATTTCGTTCACCCTAAATCTGAAAATCTGAAGAGACAAAGGTTCTAATGAACCCAAGGAGGTCCTGATTCTGCTTTTTAGTCCTGCAGCAATGGAGCCATTTCTGGCTTTTTTTTTTTTTTTCCTTTGCCATCACTCTGTCCTTCAACAGTCACTGCAAATATCTTAAAATATTTACCCAATGCTAAGTACACTACTAAACCCTGGAAATGCAGCAGAGCACAAAAATCTCTACCTTCTTTGAAGTTACAGGATTTACAAGCTTGCTTAAAAATAAATCACCCAAAACCCCATGGCTTAACATGACAGTCATTAACTACTATGAGGCTGTGAGTCCACTGTTAGATTCTTCAGCCAGTGTTGGGTCAGCTAGGGCCTGGCTGGTCTGGGATGGCTTCACTCACGTTACAGGGGTTGGTCCTGGCTGCTGGCTTAGATTATGGGGGTAACTGGCCATGGATCTCTCATCTTCCAGCAAGCTGGTTGGGCTTCTTCCCATAGTTACAGGAAGGTATCTCAGTGGCCAGAGATAAATCCTCAATGTGCAAGCTCTTCTCAAATTTTTGCTTCTGTCCCATATATGAACCTAGACAGTATATTAAAAACCAGAGACATTACTTTGCCAACAAAGGATCATCTAGTTAGAGCTGTGGTTTTTTTCAATAGTCATGTATGGATACAAGAGTTGGACCATAAAGAAGGCTGAATGCTAAAGAATTGATGTTTTGAGCTGTGGTATTGGAGAAGACTTGAGAGTCTCTTGGATTTCAAGGAGATCAAACCAGTCAATCTTAAAGGAAATCAATCCTGAATATTCATTGGAAGGACTGATGCTGAAGCTCCAATACTTTGGCCACCTGTTGAGAAGAAATGCTGCTGCTAAGTCACTTCAGTTCTGTCTGACTCTNAATCTTAAAGGAAATCAATCCTGAATATTCATTGGAAGGACTGATGCTGAAGCTCCAATACTTTGGCCACCTGTTGAGAAGAAATGCTGCTGCTAAGTCACTTCAGTTCTGTCTGACTCTGTGAAACCCCATAGATGGCAACCCACCAGGCTCCTCTGTCCTTGGGATTCTCCAGGCAAGAACAGTGGACTGGGTTGCCATTTCCTTCTCCAATGCGTGCATGCATAATAAGTAGCTTCAGTCATGTCCGACTCTGTGTGACCCTATGGACAGGAGATAGGCCCCTCTGACCAGGGGGTTCTCTAGGCAAGAATCCTGGAGTGGATTGCCATTGGGAAGAGATGACTCATTAACAAAGCCTCTGATACTGGGTCTTTGCACTGGTCATAGGAAACACCCACTTCCAACAACACAAGGGAAGACTCTAACACGGACATCACCAGATGGTTGACACCAAAATCAGATTAATTATATTCTTTGCAGCCAAAGATGGAGAAGCTCTCTACAGGCAGCAAAAAAAAGACTGGGACCTGACTGTGGCTCAGATCATTAACTCCTTATTGCCAAATTCAGACTGAAATTGAAAAAAATAGGGAAAACCACTGGACCATTCAGGTATGACCTAAATCAAATCCCTTACAGTTATACAGTGGAAGGGAGAAATAGATTTAAGGGACTAGATCTGATAGAGAGAGTGCCCGATGAACCATTGTACAGGAGATAGGAATCAAGACCATCCCCAAGAAAAAGAAATGCAAAAAAGCAAAATGGCTGTGTGAGGAGGCCTTAAAATAGCTGTGAAAAAAGAAGTGAAAAGCAAAGGAGAAAAGGAAAGATATATCCATTGGAATGCAGAGTTCTAAAGAAAAGCAAAGNGAGAAATCTGTATGCAGGTCAGGAAGCAACAGTGAGAACTGGACATGGAACAACAGACTGGCTCCAAATTGGGAAAGTAGTACGTCAAGGCTGTATGTTGTCATGCTGCTTATTTAACTTATATGCAGAGTACATCATGAGAAACCCTGGGCTGGAAGAAGCACAAGCTGGAAACAAGATTGCCGGGAAAAATATCAATAACCTCAGATACACCCTTATGGCAGAAAGCAAAGAAGAAGTAAAGAGACTCTTGATGAAAATGAAAGAGGAGAGTGAAACAGTTGTCTTAAAACTCAACATTCAGAAAACTAAGATCATGGCATCCAGTCTCATCACTTTGTGGCAAATAGATGGGGAAACAGTGGCAGACTTTATTTTTTTGTGGTCCAAAATCACTGCAGATGGTGACTGCAGCCATGAAATTAAAAGACACTTGCTCCTTGGAAGAAAAGCTATGACCAACCTAGACAGCATATTAAAAAGCAGAGACATTACTTTGCCAACCAAGGTCAGTCTAGTCAAGGCTATGGTTTTTCCAGTAGTCATGTGTGGTATGAGAGTTGGACTATAAAGAAAGCTGAGCATCAAAGAATTGATGCTTTTAAACTGTGGTGTTGGAGAAGACTCTTGAGAGTCCCTTGGACTGTAAGGAGATCCAGTCAGTCCATCCTTAAGATCAATCCTGAGTGTTCATTGGAAGGACTGATGTTGAAGCTGAAACTCCAATAGTTTGGCCACCTGATGTGAAGAACTGACTCATTTGAAAAGACCCTGATGCTGGGAAAGATGGAAGGTTGGAGGAGAAGGGGTCGACAGAGGATGAGATGGCTGGATGGCATCATCAACTCAATGGACATGAGTTTGGGTGAACTCCAGGAGTTGGTGATGGACAGGGAGGCCTGGAATGCTGCAGTCCATGGGGTCGCAAAGAGTCAGACACAACTGAGCAACTGAACTGAACTGGTACTGGGAAAGATAGAAAGCAGGAGGCGAAGAGGATGACAGGAGATGGTTGGATGGCATGACTGACTCAATGGACGTGAGTTTGAACAAGCTCTGGGAGATGGTGAAGGACAGGGAAGCCTGGTGTACTACAGTCCATCGGGTATCAAAGAGTCAGACAAGACTGAGTGACTGAGCAACAACAATAAAGTATATGAACATCTCCTAAGTCAAAGCAAGTCGCATAACTAAGCCCAGCTTCAAGAGGCAGTGACATAAACTTCACAACTCCATAAGAGGAGAGGCAAAGAGTTTGTGGTCTATTTTGCAGTCTATCACAGGAAGACTGTTAATAAATAATTGAATGATGAACCAAAAGTGTGTCGACTGGTGGTAAATCCAGTGGACAGAAAGCAGGGAAGGGGAAATGTCTGGAACAGTTTTTCAGTTGTAAACAGGAAGACTAGAGAAGTTTTCATGGAGTAGGTGACATGGGTAAAGATCTGAAGAAGGTGAGCTAAAGAAATGGACCTTTCAGAAATGTGGAGGAGACGCATTCTAGTAGCAGAAGCATCCAGTGTTAAGGCCCTGAACAGGAGAGAGCTTGATAGAATGGAGGAATGGTAAGATGTTAAGGGAACAAGTCAGGTAACAGAGGGGCTGGAGAGGCAATGGGGATGGGAAAGAGAGGTGAGGGGGATTCTGTAGATCAGTGTTTCTCACATTTAAAAGAATATTTGAAGTACATTTGATTTATGGTGTTTCAGGTATACATCAAAGTGATTCAGTTATGCATATGTATATTCTTTTTCAGATTCTTTTCACAGTAGGTTTTTACAAGGTGTTGAATATACAGTTATCTGTGCTATATAACAGTAGGACCTTGTTGTTTATTTTATAACTTCACACATTTTAATATGCACAAAGTCACTTGGGGAATTGTGTCAAAAGGGAGATTCTGATTAGGTCAGTGGGGCCAAAGGTTCTGTGGTTCTAACAAGCTCTCCAGTGACACCACTGCTACAGGTCCTAAGAACACACTTTGACGCAAGCCTTAGGTCTCTGTAGGCCGTGCCCAGTAAGCACTGGACTTTCTCTGAAGGAAGAGGAAGGTCATTTGATAGTTTTGAGCAGAGGTGTGCCCTGATCTCTGTTATGTGCTGAGATATTAATTGTTTAGAATGTTGACGTTCTCAAAGTACAGGAGGTGGAAACATCGTGATGTGCAGTGGAGCTTGGTCTGGATTTAGCCTACTGAGACTTTAGTTATCTGAGTGTCCTTTCCTCTACAGGGCTGTTTTCTTCTTTGTTGGTGAACATGAAAGAGACCTGTCTCTGAACATCCTCTCCCCAACCCCACTCCCATATGGGATTTGCTCTAGACTAAACTGGCTCCATCTCCTTGCAGTCACCCAGGTCCTGATTAATAGACCTGGGTTGGACTCAGCCTTTTCTTTCCCCCAGCCTCAGGGACCCTGACTAAGTGGCTGTCAGTCTCTGGCTCACGTTTGAGCCACCTGGGAGCCTTTAACAATACCTTCAGTGCTTCTGATGAATGGACCTTGAGTGGGGTCTGGGCATCAGTCTTCTTGAATATGCAGCCAGGGTTGACAGCCACCGCTGTGCTCAGTTCTTCCTCAGCACCTGATGGCCTGGCTGTGTCCCCAGAGCTCAGAGCTTCCCTCTCCCCGAGGAGGCCACCTGCCCTCTACTCTCATCTCAGCCTTCTCTCTTTTCATTACCATCAAAACACAGGAAATATTAGCTCGTTTTCAACTCTGTTGTACTTTGACAATTTCAGCCTCAGTAGTCAAGTTTTGCTAAATTACAATCTATTTGCTTTTGGAGTAGGGTGGGGGTCGTCTTTGGATAGCTACAAGTATATCAATATTTGTTGATGTTGAGGTTCACAGATTTCTGCTTTTCGTGTGCAGTTTCTGTTTAAAGGCCCTGGCCACATAATAAATCGTTAAGTGAACTCCAGGATCTTTACCCAGTGGACGGAATACCAGGATCATGGTCTAAAAATCATTTGGTTCCTGATTTCATGTTTATGAAATATCTCCCAGGTTGCTTATAGATATAGTTTCATACCCTGAATACAATGTCTGCTTACTTTCATCTTATGTCTCATTACTACATTTCACTATTTATAGTAAGTACACTAGAAATGAATATACATTGTGCATTCTGAAACACTGGTGGACAGCAGATATATTTTTGTATTATACATAAGCACTTAAATATGCTGCTTATTTAAACATTTCTTTATTTTACAATCCACCAGGCAGTGCAAAATATAGAAGTGGCTTGGAGTCTATCTCAACCTTTGAGAGGTCCTTCTGAAAAAATTCCTTAGGAAAGTACTTTTATCTTTTTCCTTTTCATCTAGTCTATAAGTATATAGGTCTTATTTGAAGGTCTTATTCTTTAATGGCTTTTTGTTTTCTAATCAGAGTAGGAACTAAAGAAAAATGAAAGGCCAGTGCAAAATATTATCTGAAACTTGTGTCACAAATTTGCTGTATCATGATGTACCCAGAATGGCTTGTCTGTGCGTTATTAACTTGTAACAGATTTATACTAATTATTAACTCAACCAGATGGGTTTACTCAAGTGTTATCATAAAGGGCTTTGTGATGTGAGAGTATGATCAAGTTCCATAACATTTATTGCTTGAGTTTTGCTGGATCCAGCATTCCATTAAGGCACCACCTTGTACATTATCACATGAGATTTGGCTATTCCTTATTGGAAAGAAAGGGTGTGTGTGGGGTGTTTTAATTAATTGTAATTTGTCTTGAAAGACAAATGCCACTTCCAACAATCTGTGGCTTTGGAAGATTCCTAATAATGTCTCCTAAAGTGTAATGCCCCATTAGGTAGCAAGACTCATCAGATTTCAGAGCTGCTAGCAATTGTGTCACCTAGATCTTCGTTATAAAGATGAAGAATCTGAGGCCTCAAGAGAAGAGGTATAGTTAGAGCAATGAATGGGCATTTAGCAGACCTGAGTTACAGTATCTTTGAGCTCTGATTTTAAAAGTGTTTCCTGAGAACTGTCTTCTTAATAATATAGAGAAGCTTTTCTGGTCATCTTAATCCTTTATAGGAAGGACATATATTTCTTTAATAAGTATTGCTAATAATTTTTGTATTTATTAAGACCTATGTTACTTTAGGAGATCTGTGAGTAGGGAAAATTTGTCAAAGGCATTTGCATGGATAGGTTTGTGGTGTAAAGTGTGAAAAAGTATCTTTATTTTGGAGGCAATATTCTTTTCCCTATTTCTGTGAAAAATCTCATATTTTATACCTTTTGTTGTTAAACTACATTGAAAAGAAATGTTAGATTTTTTTTTCTTCTGATTTTGGTACATCGAAAGGTCATTTTTATGGTGGTGGCTGTTTAGTAATGAGGTAAATGATTATCTAATGGCTGAAGCATGAACACCTTGCTTGATCTCTTGAACCAGAGAGCTGTTTTCTGGGGAAGGTCACAAGGCCCATTTTCAGAAAGGTAGGAATATGACCATGTTATAATGGGGGTGCTTGTTCCCATGACTATAACCTGAACTCTGCTTTCCTTGGGTTTGTTAATCTGTTTGATGAGGGGTAAATTGTTGTAGCCATTACATGGAGCACATACACATTCCCTTTATGGAAGTTAGGCAGTAACTAAAATAACAGAATAGAGACATTTCAGCATATCATTGTAAGAATTCAAATTAATATGATACATTGGAGATATGGGAGTAAATGCTTATGACTGTCCAAACCATTCTCTGCCCTGGGTCTTTATCACTTTAGTTTATTGCAGCTTTAAACCTATTTCACAATTTAGCTACAAAATGCTGGCATGTTTGAACCAAGAGGGAGGAAAACTTGTGAAGCTCTGTTTTTCTGCTAAATTGCCTGCTTCTATCTGAGTGATGCAAACATCACAATCAGGCAATATCCAGTGTTTGGAGTATTAAAACAATTCATTGGTTAATTTTTAGTCTTGTGAACACCTCACAAAATTAATATACATTAAATTCCCTTACTTTTTATTTGTCCAGATATGAGGTATTTGTCCAGGTAAGTCTGTGTCTTCAGTTACTGCAAAAAAACTGTAAACATGGCAGTGATTCTTTCGGTAAAACACTGTATTGGGTTTATCTTTTATGTCAACAGTAAGTACTTAGGACTGACAGAAGGGAAATACTTACCTCCTGAGAACATTTTCTTAAACATCACTTTTGATTTTCTATTTTATAGATACAAACATTTACTTGGTAGGCATAATGGTTATTTAAACCCTCATTTTGGATTTATTTGACATATATTTAAGATAAAACAAGCTGCTGAGATAAAGGTCAATGGACTTTTTATGTTAAGAAAAAAAAATTAAAACTTCAGCTGGCTCAGGAATTGCTGAGATAAAGATATTAATCCTACAGTTAATCAGGTAGGAGTTGAAGCTTTAAAAATAATTGAAAATAAGGCTCCAAGCACAGATTATGATTTTTTTAAAGTCTGTTTAGGATTTGCATTGAATAGTGAAACTAGCCCTGAGCTTAGTGTCAGAAAAATCTTGTTTCTGTTACCACTCATAGTATACAGTTGGGTAAACGGCTGGATTTAGCTGGGCTTCAGTTTTATTATTTGGAAAACTGGGGTAATAATTCTTCACGTATTTCACAGTACTCATTCATTTATTCGTCTTATAAGTGCTTAACGGGCAACCACTCTGTGCAAGGGACAGCCAATGGAGCCATATTTAAAAAAAATAAGAAAGCAGTTTGATCAGATAGAGAGTAACTGAAGAAGATTAGAGAACACTTTTTCCGAGGAAGTGATATTTGAGTTAAGATGTAAAAGATGAGAAGGAATTAGGTAATGGGAAATTGGAAAAAAGGGAATGCTAATTCAAATGGGACTACAAGTGTCCTGAGAAAGGTGGCCAGTGGGATTGGAGCGTAGTGAATGAAAGGGAAAAGTGTTAGAAGATGACAATAGAAAGATACATAGGAGCCAGATCTCCTTGTGGGCCAGATTACCGATTTTTAATTTTATTATTAAAGTAACAGGAAGTAGTTGGCTAGTTTTACAAAGGAGCATGGTATTATCTTAATTACTCGTGTAGAACAATGTAAAGAAAATATGGAAATTAATATTGCCATTTTCTGGGATAAAACAAGACAAAATCCTGATGAATTATTAATCCTGTTTACAAAAGTGCAAAATTCTTAAATTGGGCAATGGTGCTAAAACATGCAGATCATCCAAAACCCTGGCATTAAAAAAAAATTTATATCAGAATATAGCTTATTAATAATGTTGTGATAGTTTCAGGTGAAGAGCGAAGGCATTTAGCCATACATACATGTGTATCCATTCTTCCCCAGACTCCCCTCCCAACCAGGCTACCACATAACATTGAGCAGAGTTCCCTGTGGTATACAATAGGTCCTTGTTGCTTATCCATTTTAAATATAGCAGTGTGTACATATCGATCTCAAACTCCCTATTTCTTTCTCCCATTCTTCCCTCCTGGCAATCATAAGTTTGTTCTCTAAGTCTGCGAACACTGGTATTTCTTGCAAGTATTTTGGGCCAAGTTTATGCATGGATGTGAGGGGCAACAGATCTGCCTTTTTGGTATTTTGCTTAAACTGATGTTCAGATGTTGTTGCCTCTGAATATTTATGCAGAGGAGCTTCCCTGGTGGCTCAGACGGTAAAGAATCTGCCTGTAATACAGGAGTCCTGGATTTGATCCCTGGGTTGGGAAGATCCCCTGGAGAAGGGAATTTATCCACAGAACTAGATGTCACATGGGAACTGGCATTGGATTAAATATCTGCCCCCCATGATTGAAAGAGTAGGTATTCCATTTGTGCTTAATCATGAAGTCATAGCCCTTGGATATCGTAGACAGATAGTGTCAATAAAGCAGGACTCCAGAGGAGATATTGATAATGCAAATAAAGCCTTGTATATCTGATCGTATAATTATGATGATATTTGGGGCTACTTTATACATCTTCTCAGTGCTTGATAAACTCTCAGATGGATGAAAATAACATTTTTCTAGTAAGACATCTGTTGAAATATCAAAACAGTTTACTTGAAAAGAGGAAGAAAAACATGTTCTGATCTTTACGGCTTGAGATAGTTATTGAAAATTTAGAAATCATTATTGATCCTCTACACAGAAAGCAGAAACTAAGAAGATAGAGTCCACATTAAGTAGAATATGGCAAGACCTAATGGTTATTGAGACAACTTTTAATTTTTAATAGTTTCAATTATTAGAACATATATTACTTGTGAAGTTTTAGTTCTGAAACTTTATTCACTTGGTTATGGAATGAACTGATCCATCACAGATAACTATACCTCTCTTAGTACTATGAACATTATTAATGTTTTTAATTATCTCCTAGAATTGAGTTTGCATAAAATTCTACTGGAAATCCAATTTTATTTTAAATATAGATTGGGCTCATAGCATTTGAAAAGGGCAAAGCCTATAATTAAAACCCTAAAACTATATAGATTGTATGGGAATATGGTGGGGGTAGGTTTGTACTTCACCTTGGCTGCACAGGTGAAGACAGCAACATACTCACGTCCTTTTCTGGATGTTTTTTTCATCCGTCATTCATGATGGCCATGTCCTCACCTCTTCAACTTAGAGTTGGCCAAGAGGGAAATGACTAGATTCTGATCCAGGCTGGGGTTGGGCATGGGAGTGTGCACTTCTGTTGAGCTCCTGGGTGCTGTCAGTACTACTGGTCTGATGCCTCTAATCCTGGGGCCATACCTTGAGAACCACCTATTTATAGATTTTTGCTTATTATCAAGGCAGTTATGTTAAACGTCATTAACAACATTTAGGGACTGAGTCATTTATGCTTTTTCATTTTTGTTTCAAAATCACCAGCCGTATTTTCATAGTTTACAGTAGCTTCATGTGACCCCATTCTTCAGCATAATCAGTTGTATTTTGTTGTGACTCAGGTGGTCATGTTCGTGGAGAACAGTCCTTTACTAAGAGATGTTGCGAGACTTCACTCTTTTGATAAAAAGAAAGCTTTACATATTGTGAATGGTTCTCAGGGTTTCTGTTTGCACTGTGTAATTCCAAATGTTGAAGTGGTTGCTATGGCTTTAGGGAAGCTCTTTAATTGAATAAAGCCAATTTGGTAATATATTTTAATCCAAACAACTCCTTAACTTTTTGCTTTTCCATTTACATCACCTTTCCAACTCACTCACTTTTATTCCCGGACCTTTCCCTATACACATTTTTGGGGATCAGGTTTATTTGAGGTATTATTTGCATACATTAAACATCTCTGTATAGTTCTGTAGGTTTTGACAAATGCATATAGTCATGTGACTGCCCACAAAATAAAGGTACAGAACAATTCTGTCACCTCCGAAGAACTCTGTAATGCTCCTTTGTAATCAGCCTCTTGCTGCTGCTGTGCTTAGTCGCTCAGTTCTGTCAGACTCATTGCAACTGCATGGACTGCAGTCCACCAGGCTCCTCAGTCCATGGGGATTCTCCAGTCAAGAATACTGGAGTGGGTTGCCATGCCCTCCCNAATGAACTGATCCATCACAGATAACTATACCTCTCTTAGTACTATGAACATTATTAATGTTTTTAATTATCTCCTAGAATTGAGTTTGCATAAAATTCTACTGGAAATCCAATTTTATTTTAAATATAGATTGGGCTCATAGCATTTGAAAAGGGCAAAGCCTATAATTAAAACCCTAAAACTATATAGATTGTATGGGAATATGGTGGGGGTAGGTTTGTACTTCACCTTGGCTGCACAGGTGAAGACAGCAACATACTCACGTCCTTTTCTGGATGTTTTTTTCATCCGTCATTCATGATGGCCATGTCCTCACCTCTTCAACTTAGAGTTGGCCAAGAGGGAAATGACTAGATTCTGATCCAGGCTGGGGTTGGGCATGGGAGTGTGCACTTCTGTTGAGCTCCTGGGTGCTGTCAGTACTACTGGTCTGATGCCTCTAATCCTGGGGCCATACCTTGAGAACCACCTATTTATAGATTTTTGCTTATTATCAAGGCAGTTATGTTAAACGTCATTAACAACATTTAGGGACTGAGTCATTTATGCTTTTTCATTTTTGTTTCAAAATCACCAGCCGTATTTTCATAGTTTACAGTAGCTTCATGTGACCCCATTCTTCAGCATAATCAGTTGTATTTTGTTGTGACTCAGGTGGTCATGTTCGTGGAGAACAGTCCTTTACTAAGAGATGTTGTGAGACTTCACTCTTTTGATAAAAAGAAAGCTTTACATATTGTGAATGGTTCTCAGGGTTTCTGTTTGCACTGTGTAATTCCAAATGTTGAAGTGGTTGCTATGGCTTTAGGGAAGCTCTTTAATTGAATAAAGCCAATTTGGTAATATATTTTAATCCAAACAACTCCTTAACTTTTTGCTTTTCCATTTACATCACCTTTCCAACTCACTCACTTTTATTCCCGGACCTTTCCCTATACACATTTTTGAGGTATTATTTGCATACATTAAACATCTCTGTATAGTTCTGTAGGTTTTGACAAATGCATATAGTCATGTGACTGCCCACAAAATAAAGGTACAGAACAATTCTGTCACCTCCGAAGAACTCTGTAATGCTCCTTTGTAATCAGCCTCTTGCTGCTGCTGTGCTTAGTCGCTCAGTTCTGTCAGACTCATTGCAACTGCATGGACTGCAGTCCACCAGGCTCCTCAGTCCATGGGGATTCTCCAGTCAAGAATACTGGAGTGGGTTGCCATGCCCTCCTCCAGGGGATCTTCCCAACCCAGGGATCAAACCCAGGTCTTGAGCATTGTAAGCATCTGAGCCGCCAGGGAAGCCCAAGAATACTGGAGTGGGTATCCTGTCCCTTCTCCAGGGGATCCTCCCGACCCAGGAATCGAACCAAAGTTTCCCGCATTGCAGACAGATGCTTTAGCAGCTGAGCTACCAGGGAAGCCAATCAGTCTCTTGCTACACCCCAGTTCTTGGCAACCACTAATGTATTTTCTGGTCCATATTACCTTTTCCACAATGTCATATTAGTGGAATATGCATTTTTATACAACATTTTGAACCTGGTTTCTTTCCCTTGTTATAATGCATGTGAGATTCATTCCTAATTAGTTAATGAGTAAATGCATTCCTTTTAATCATTGAGTAGTATTCCATTGTGGCTATACCAGTTTGTGTATTCATTCACCAGTTGTAGGACAATGGGTTGTTTCCAGTTGTTGGTGATTATGAGTAAAGCTGCCGTAAATACTCATGTACAAGTTTTTGTATGGACGTAAATTCTTATTTTTTTGGAGAACATATTTAGGAGGGGAATTTTTGGGTCATATCATACGTGAATATTTACTTTTATAGGAAACTGCCAAACAATTTTCCAAATATTCCCAACACTGTGTGACCTTCCATTTACCTGCATCCTCACCATCATTTGGTTTTGCTGTTTTTTTCTTTTATTTAATTCATTCTAATAGGGCTTCCGTTATAGCTCAGTTGGGAAAGAATCTGCCTGCAATGCAGGAGACCCAGGTTTGATTCCTGAGTTAGGAAGATCCCCTGGAGAAGGAAATGGCAGCTCACTCCAGTATTCTTGCCTGGAGAATCTCATGGACAGAGAAGCCTGGCGGGCTATAGTCCATGAGGTCACTAGAGTTGGACACGACTTAACAATTAAACCACCACCACCAATAGTTATGCATCTGTGACATCTTTAATACAAGTGGCTAATAGCTCTGTCCAGTGGCAGAGCCTCAAGAGCTATAATAATGGGACCCAACCTCACATCTGCTTAGATGGAGACGTGAACACCTGACTGGACACCTCTCCCACCTCTCATCTGCCATTGTGCCACAGATGCTATTGCTTATCCCCTGCTCTGGGTTCTGTGTTTAAGGTCACTGTCCTGCAAATGTTAACACGGCCGTCTCCATTAAGGACCAAGATAGGGACAAAAGAATAGGGCATCTCTGAATAGCCATTAGAAACAGACAGCGCTTCTCCTCCTAAGAAGGTTTTTTAACTGAGGGTGATGAGACCATCAACTGTCTTAAGCACACGTTGTTTCTGTCACATGTTCTTAATGCTCACAGCTTTTCCCTCAGAGTCTTCCCTTTTATGAATAAACTGTCATTTAAAATTCCGTAGAGCTCAACATAGCTTCTGTTTACCGGTATGATAAAATATAGGAAATTCTGAATCGGGTTATACTAAATACATTTTTCTAAAACAAATTTTTTGGGGGAGGGTGGCTTTTGAAATAATTAAAAGGATGAATAAAAGAACAAAACATACCAGTTACATTAGTGCTAAAATCAAATTGATTAGATACTTTCTCATTTAAACTTACTTTAATTAATTAGGAATAATTGAACAAAGATGATAGAATTCAGAGTAAATTGTCCTATTTCTACAGAATTAGATGAATAGATTAGAACAGTGGTTGTTCACCTGTAGAATCATTTAGAATGCTTTTTCAAAGAAAATACTCATGCCCTGGCTTTAACTCATGTCCTTACATAGGAATCTCTGGGCTGGATGTAGAGGAAAACTAATATTTAGTATTTTTTTTAGCCTCTATATAATTCTAATGTATAGCAAGGGTTGAGAGTCATTGAACATAAAGAGAAAATTTAGTGTTCCTGGTGTAATTCTAGAAATGTGGCCACCTATCAGAATGTGTTTGTTTCCATGTAGTATGTGGAAATGCTTTCAAGTTGCAAAGGTGATCAGTAATGAAATGAATAATGTAGGCTGTGTGTGTTCTTTCTCTCTCAGCCTTTCTTGGACTCTCTACTTTGTGTGTATGTGTGTCTGTTTACAAGCAGGTGGAATAGATTAAATATTAAACAATAATTTCTTGTAGTTTCTCCAGAAATTACTTACATATGGGTTTTTAAAAACTTTTCAAAAGAATAGCTGACTATAAACAGCAGTCATAAATGTTTTTATCTAAAAGGAATATAGTATGAGGATTATATTACATTAAGGACATAATTATTCATTTTGGAAACAAATGGATAGAAGAAAGTAAAAGCCTAACACCATTTACAGTTCATTCTTACATAACTGTTACAAACATATTATACATTGAATGTGAAATCCCATTCTTATCTATAATAGACTAATATAACAAATTATTTCAGTGCTCTTGGGAGAAATATTCTGATTCAATAGAGAGGATATAAATTTCAAAATTGCAATTGACACAATGTGGTTGTCTGAGTCAGGTCAGAATGTTACCTGCATCTTAACAGGGTCTTTGTTTTGTTCACTCTATCTTCAGTATCTTTGGATCAGTGCTTGACCTAGCTGTGCTCTCAGTAAAGAACCAGATGTTTAGGAACGCTGTGAATATATAGAGCAAAATATAGAAAATGACATTCTATATTCAACAGAAATGTAAATTTCTATCATTTACATTTAAGAAGTTAAAATATAGACTGGCGGAGGACCAAATTAAAAAGGGCATCTGAGGATTTTTTAGTTGGCTAAGTGCATTCTGCTAAAAATATTTCAATTCTAAGCTACTTCTAATAGCAGGACATCACCCAGGGAGGTCATAGGATAATGATTCCATTCTGGCTCTACTATACCTAGAGTTGAGATGTGTTATGTTCTGAGCTCCAGGTTTTTTGGGGAAGCATAGCAGATGCTGGCATGTCTAGGGGAAACAACTTTGCGACAGCTTGTCCCATGAGGGAAAAAAATGGAAAAACTCGGATGTTCAGCCAAGAACAGGGAAGACCCAGTCGGGATGTGTTGGTTGTCTGGCACACACAAGAAGGATGACCTTATGGGTTGCCATCACAAGCTAGAACCAGGAGTGAGGAGTGGATTTAGACTGATTATCTGGAATAACTTTGTAACAATTGTGCTGCCCCAGAAAATGCAGTACTCTGTGTTTAAAGGTTGAAGAATAGATTCCTGTGGTGGAGGAAAGGCAGATCAAAATTCTGTATAAGTTTTTTCCAACTATGTTACTCTGATTTGTTTTGAGGCAGATCTCCTGTCCTATGTGAATAGTGGGGTAGATTGTAGTTTTCTCACTTGAATCTGGGAAAATCTGGTGCTTACTCTATTTTCTCTGTCTTAAATTACCCTGGTGAAATTGTCATACCTGTTTCTTGCTTGCTTGGTATTTGTAGTCAAGATGTTTTTGATCACCCACTTTTATGATGAACTATAGAGACATAGATTCTGCTATGCTGTGCTGATCAGATAGCTTTAGAATAAAATAATGAGGCCTCGTCTTGGTGAAGGCAAAAGGGTAGGATAAGGAGTGGATATTTGAGTGTACACATTGAATCGAATGTGGTGATAGAAAAAACCCTTTGAATAAATTGTAAATAAAAATCAAAGTGCTGTGACTAGAAGAAGCTTAGATTTTTTGAGAAAAGACTCAGACACTTTCTCACTTGGGCAGGTTACTTAGCTCCTCCCAGGTTTGGACTGTTTTCTTCTCCATAAAATTAGAATAATTATCCTTCTTTTGCAGGGCTGTTGGAAAGATTGGATATTATGTAGGAAAGCATCAGCAAGCGGTAGCTATTGCTGTTAGTAGTATTAATTACATAATGGCTTTGAAAAAACAAGTGACTTACTCCTCTTTTGCTGGGCAAGTTGCTTTACCTTACTTTTCAATTTGTTTTGAAGATTAAGCAAGAGAGTGCTAACAAAGGTGCTGAGCAGAGTACAGGACTGATACTCATCACTATCTGGCTTCCCTGGTGGCTCAGATGGTAAAGCATCTGCCTGCAGTGCAGGAGACCGGCATTCGATCCCTGGGTCAGGAAGATCTCCTTGAGAAGGAAATGGCAACCCACTCCAGTACTCTTCCCTGGAAAATTCCATGGACAGATGAGCCTGGTAGGCTATAGTCCATGGGGTCGCAAAGAGTCGGACACGACTAAGTGACTTCACTTTCACTTTCACAGCTACATAGAAAAATTGATAACTGAATACCCAGAGCCCTGAAAATTATGAAAAATAAACACACTCCAAATACAAATAGTCTAGTGTCATTTTCTTTGCTTCTCATGCATGTCTACTGACATACTAGTTATATGTTGTATTAGTTTCTTCTTGCTGCTATAACAAGTGATCACAAACTTAATGGCTTAAAACAACATAAAATTATCTTTCAGTTCTTAAGGTCAGAGGGCCTAACCTAAAGTGGGGGTGTCATCAGAGTTGTCTTCCTTCTGGAGATTCTAGACAAGATGAGATTCTAGACTCATCTCTTTGCCTTTTCCTTCTAGAAGCCACTTGAATTCCTTGACTCATCTGTCACCCCTTCCTTCATCATCAGAGCCAGCAACATAGCATCTTCAAATCTCTAGGTCTCTTTGACCTCTTTTTCTTTCTCCCTGTCTCCCCATCTCTGATCTCTGTTTCCATCTCTCTCTCTCTGACCTATGCTTCTGACATCACTTCTCTCTGACTTTGCCACCTCCTTCTTATAAGAACCCTTTTGATCTCTTTGGGCCTACCCAGATAATCCAGGATAATCTCCCCATCTCTAAACTCAGTTTAGTCACAGCTGCATTGTCCTCTTTGCCATAGAGGGTGACATAGCCACCGGTTCTGAGGATTAGGATATGAATATTTTTAGGGGACCATTATTGAGCCTGCCACATGTATGCATGTTTTAGAAAGTTGCTCTAAAATCATAGAGGTAATAGATTTTCGCTTGAGTATCCTGATTTTTAAAAAAATGATTGTAATGCTTTTGCCCTGATTTCATGTATTCTCACATGGTTCTCTGAAGATCTGAGTGACTGACTTGAAACTTCAAGTCTAAGGAAGACATTTTTCATATCATTTGGGGGCATTTCATGGCCCAAGGTGCTTGGTACCAGGTAATATACTTATTTAACTTAGAATGCCCCTTGAACTTCAAGGTGAAGGTGTGCCTTAAAGATACTTTCTCACCTACATGAAGACACTGTTGTAAGTGTCTTGGGGTCAGTGGTAGAATAGGTTTCTAGAGACCAGGTTTCCTCTCTGCATAGAGGACAAGGATGGGCTCTCACTACTCTCAGGGATGCTTTTCAACACTTTCTTTTCTGTATCTGCTCAAAGTAGACAGAAATGTCCCGAAAAACATCCCCTCTGCATACAACTCTTAGGAACACCATCTTTTGGGTAATCGTTTTAAATTCCCCCTTAGAAACCTTTTATTTTAAACATCTTTTAGAGTAGTTAACATATGCCGTGGAGTTAGGCTTTCTGGAGTCAACCTGAGTTTGGCCCTTTCCTAACTCTGTAGCTCTAGGCAAGTTCTTAAATTTTGTGAGCCTCTGCTTTTGTGCATGTGAAATGGAAACCGTGATACCTACTTCATACTGTTGTGAGGATACAGGGCAGTGGTGCTGGGCAGCTCATTTGTACTTCATAAATATTAGCAGTTCATCAGATTTCTGAAGTTACTTGCCTTCTAATTTAACATTTAATGAATTCAACAGCCTTGTTATACATAGCACTTTGGTTCAGTGATTCTAAGAGGCCATTGATTATGATAAAATAAGAGAGAGAAATATAAAGATATTTTGGTGATAATGTGGTTGTTCATAATAAATTATTAATTTTTGAACATATTTGCATTTGGCCACCTCATGAGAAGAGTTGACTCATTGGAAAAGACTCTGATGCTGGGAGGGATTGGGGGCAGGAGGAGAAGGGGACGACCAAGGATGAGATGGCTGGATGGCATCACAGACTTGATGGACGTGAGTCTGAGTGAACTCCGGGAGTTGGTGATGGACAGGGATGCCTGGCGTGCTGCGATTCATGGGGTCGCAAAGAGTCGGACATGACTGAGCGACTGAACTGAACTGAATGTCATTCATTCATTCAACATTTAATAAGAGTAAAGTCTGTGTTATGTGTTGTTATCACAGAAAGGATTATAAAGAGATTTGCAAGGAGCCTTCCGTAAGGTTTAGAGACATGCTCACTGTTGCTTTGATTACTTCAAGAGCATGGTCCATTCATTCATTCAATTATTTACTGGGATACCTGACACTACTACTAAGAGCTAGGGCTGATCCAGCAGTGAGTAAAACAAAAATTCACATTCTGTGAAGCTAACATTCTAGTAGAGGAAGACCAACAATACATGGGACAAATACAGAGAATATATAATGTTAAGAGGTGATAAGTGTGAAGGGGAAAATTAAATCAGGGAAGGGGCAATGGGGTATGCTGAAGAGGGAGATGGTAATTTCAAGTGGGATGGTCTCAGAAATCCTCCCTGTGAAGCGGGCATTTTAGCAAACACTTGAAAGAAGAGAAGATGTGAGTCATAGTGATTTCTAGAAGAGCATTTTTTGGCAGAGGAAAAGCAGGTGTAAAGGCCCTAAAGTTGGAGAGTTCTTGGTGACTTTGGAGAAAGCAATCCTGGCCACCCTCTCTTTGAGTCTCCTTTGAATGTTACAGAGTCTGGAACACAGAAGGCAAATAATAACGATGATTTGAATACTTTCAGGGAAGTACAAAGGAGTCACCACAGTCAACATTTTAATGAAGGGATATCAGTGTACCCTGGCACTGCTTCTGGAGTTTTCTGTCTGAATGGAATTTAGCAAGCAGGAGTTTCAAATGTTAATTGTGGGTATTAGAAAGATGTTGACCTGCAAGAATAATAATCTTACTGACTTGGTTTCTCCCCACCTCACCTGAGATGATGGGAGAAAATCTGGACTGAAGAGCCCCATGTCACTGGGTTCTTGCATTTCCCAGTCTCTGAATCATTCTACAGATGGGACAACCAGAAGTCCTTAGAGGAGCTACAACTTTTGAATTCACCATTATTGAGGTATAATTTAAATATCCCCCAAGGCAGCCATTTTTAGGTAAGATTAGATGAGCTTTGACAAGCGTACATACCCCGAGGTGTGCTGATAAACACTAAACAAGTGACTTTCAGAGAAAAAAAGAAACCTTAATATTAACCTTTACCCGTTTTTCCTGATGTGCTAAAAACTTCTGCCATTGTTGATGTCAGGTCATCAATGTGATGTCCCTGAAGAAAGTGTTGGAAAAAGATGCGTTTGGATTTTACAAACCTTCATTGAGCTGGTTTCAGCGTGCAGGAGCACTTATCACTGATGGAATTACCACCACAGTCATGATACAGAAATTCCCCAGACTCCGAAGTTTCTCCAGGTTTTCCCCAAGGTTATCACTGATCTGTTTGTTGTCATGATAGAGTAACTGTCCTAGAATTTATCAGTTGAATCATACAGTATATACTCTTGGTGTCAGCATGCTGTTTTGACCTTCATCCATGTTGCTGCATGCATCATCAGAGCTTTGTTCCTTCTTATAGCTGGGCATTCCATTCTATAGATATACCATAGTTTATTTATCCATTCACTGGTTGATGGATATTTGCATTGTTTCCAGTTTGGGGCTGTTATTAAGAAAGCTGCTATAAACATCTGTGTCTGAGTTTTTGTCTGGAAATAGGTCTTCATTTCTCTTGCGTAAATACTATAAATGAAATAGTTGGATCAGTAGTACGATATATGTTTCATAAGGAATGACCACATGATTTTCCAAAGATGTTGAACCATTTTCTCCTCCCACTAGCAATGTATGAGTTCTGATGCTCCGCAATCACATTAAAAATTGATATTGTCTGCCTTTTAAATTTTAGCCATTTTGGTATGTGTATAGTGCTGCTATCATTTTAATTTTCATTTGAGCATCTTTTCACATGCTTAGTGGCCATTTGTATATCTTTTGTGAAATGTCTGTTCAAACTTTTGCTCATTAAAAAAAAATCTAGTTGTAGACTGGTGGTAAAAAAAAAAAAATCAAAAAAGAGTACAGAATTTGGGGATATATGTTAAGTTGGAGAGGATGGGAAGGAAAATAAGGCAAACAAGCAGCCTTAAAGAGCTACCGGTTCATCGAGGTGCCCATGATCTTAGCACTTCATAACCAAGGTGACTGACTCTCCTAGTTTCGCTGGGACTGACCCAGTTTAAGCATTGAAGAGCCCTGCGTCCCTAGAAACATGTCCGTACTGAGCAAACGGCATGATTGGGCACCCTAAGGAACTGTCTATAAGAAATTTGCAAACTCTGTGTGTGTGATGACTATAAGTCATTAGGCTTGTGAGGGTTTTAGCTGCCAGCACAAGTGAATCTGTTAGTAGTGAATGAATTCTGACAGGCCACGAGCTCCTCGTCAGGGGTAAAGCCAGTGTATAATATGGGTCTTCTGGCTTCCAGCTCTCTGCTCAGAAGTTAACAGCTCACCTGTGACCTAGGAATTTAGGAACACTGGAAAAGTTCTCTCCTACTGGCAGAAAAAGAGGGGGAAAAAAGCCTCCAATGATTCTTTTTTTGACAGTGCTTTTTTTTTAATTGCAAGCACTGTGAACTCACTGTTTTGGCTTATGTTTTAATTTTCTGATCAACTGCACTTGTCCATGGAAGAACCAGGACAATGTGTTACTAGTCATTTACACCTTAGTAAAAAGAATTTATAAAGAGCCTTTCCTAAGAACATAATCTAGTTTGAGTAAAAGTAGTGATAGGAAAATTCTGAGTGCAAGGATGAAGGGCTATGACTAAGGAAGAAAAAGCACAAATGCTTGACAGAATTGAGAATGAGAGATGAAATTCATTGACTTAGTGTTGTGTGTAAGAGTTGTGTAGCTAGGCAAGGAAGAGAGTAGCTATATAAAAGAGGAGTTTAAAAAAATCAAATGGGAAGGAATTATTCTCGTTCCTTTATGTGGTGTTAAGGAAAAGTGTGAGCTTTGATCTGCTATTGATCGTATACTTCATCTACTCCTTTAGTTCTTGATTTATTTATAAGATGTCCCAGTGGTAGTTATGTATTGTTCCTTGTTTTAGCCCTTGTTGCTATTGCATAACATATAAACACAGTCATGTCTTGTACCCAAAGGATCTAAATGAAATTCCTGCTTATAGATAATATTACTGCTGTGTTTTCATACACTGTCTTTCTTTTGAATCACTTCCAACATGTTATGACATTTTTCTTCTTAGTGTTTATTAAATGCCCTCAACATGCACAGTGCTGTTGAAAGAATATAAAAGACACAATGCTTGCCAATAAGAGATATATTACTAGATGAGAGGCATAATGATGCTTTTAGGTATTTTTATATATAGATATTATTTTTATATTTATCTTAAACATATTAGAAAGATATGAAAATATTTAATATAGATTACTTTGTTTGGATGAGGTAGAATAATTGAACTAATGCACACTGCTCCTTAGCTCTTGGCTTGCCAAAAAATGTAGATGTCTCACCTACCACCTTCAGAACCATAATTCCAGCAGATTTGGGACTTCAGTTAGGGTAGAAATACCCCCCCCCTTTTTTTTCTTTTTTTGGGGACTTAATTTAATAGCTCTGTGATTCTTATACTGAAGATTTTGGATCAGATATAGCTCTAACATCTGTAGCTTTAGCAATATAAGTATTCTGATTTTCACATCATTCATTCAAGAGTCTTTTCCCTCCTGAGAACACACTGTGTGTTGAGCCATGTACCAGGAACTGGGAACAAACAGAGGCACCTCTACCTCGTAGGAACTTACAGGCATGCAGGTGGGGACACAGATACTCAAAGAATAATTGCACTAATCCAGGTATGACTAAAGGTATATAATCTTAGGATTCTGTGAGATGATGTAATAAAGGAAGCTGACCAGGTCTGGGAGTTTGCAGGCTTCCTTCTTGTGGTGAGACCTAAAAGGTAAGGAAGAGAAAGCAAGGTGCGGGTTGCTGGTAGGGAAGGGTGCAACAGGGAGAGGGTCCTGGAACTGAAGGAATTGCCTGCAAATGTGACTTGACGCGAGGCAAGAGGGAGGCAGCNTTTGTGGTGAGACCTAAAGGGTAAGGAAGAGAAAGCAAGGTGCAGGTTGCTGGTAGGGAAGGGTGCAACAGGGAGAGGGTCCTGGAACTGAAGGAATTGCCTGCAAGTGTGACTTGACGCGAGGCAAGAGGGAGGCAGCACCCAATCCCACAGGCCCTCCAGGTCGAAGGTGGATCATGCTCTTTACTCCATGAGTTAGGTAAAGCATGTAGACTGCTTCGTGGTACAGCAGAAATATTGATATGATATTATTTACTTTAAAAACTGTATTAAATAATATTAAATCTTACTATTTAAGAGCAAAGGGAAGCCACTCAAGGATTTGGAGCAGGGGTATGACATGTGACAGCCAGATGTACATTTTATACCTAACTCTGGCCACTGTATAGAAAGACTGGAGAGAGGAGTTTGGTGCGAGCAGCTGTGAGAAGCCTAGAAACCAGTGTAGCTATTTAACAGACAGGATATCAGAGCTAACACTGTGGCTCATCTGTAGCCTGGAGCTTGGTTTTGTCTGTAGCCCATGACTTCAGAGGTACATAACTTGGAGGGTCTCTAAGTCACGTGAGATTGTATATGCGTAAAATTACTTTTTCAGAAGTTGTCGTCTATCCAATTTGGAATGTTCAGTGGAGCCAACTGCTGAATCCAGTGCTTGGTCTGTTTTGGAAGATATTCACTATTGACTATTAAATAGCTCGGAGAATTCATCAGGAAGGCCAGGTTTCAGAAAAGGCCCCGAAAGCCACTACAGAATGGGCCCCCACCAGAGCAGCTGCTCTGCTTCAGTGAGGCAGCTGAGGAGGGAGGAAGCTACCCTGTGATACCCCTGTAGTTCTTCTCAAATCTCTTTCCATCTGACTGACAAAACAGGATGTGCAAATCAATGCCCAGAAAGCTAGCAACCAGATACTAAGACCTCTACCACCACCATCATTAAGAAACATAAATGTCTCCAAGAGCATGCCTCACAATGCCATGGTCTGCCTTTTTTTGGTAGAACCTTAATCTCATTCAGAGCTCTGGTTGCATAGAATTTAGCTCTGCAGTATAGGAAGACTCACTAGAAGGATTGGAATGCATCTTGTGAGCTCATCCATGAGATGCACCATGAAACTTAACTAAATTCACCCCGACGTGAGACAGTCAATAAAGGTATACATTTTATCACCTCACAATACCAGCTGTGTGCATTTGGACACTACTAGAGCCTCAACAGACTCCTTTATCAAATTGGAGATAATGATATTTGTCTTCAAAAGCTCTTGGGGAGATGAAGTTAAATAACATGACATGACAGGCATTCAGTAATTGAAGCATCAGCCAATCAGTGAACACCGTTCTGCAGCCTATAGAGCAGTAGTGGTCCCCAAACTCGATGGCAACAGGACCTGGTTTCATGGAAGACAATTTTTCCATGGACTAGGGGGTGGTAATGGTTTCAGAATGCTTCAAGAGCATTGTATTTACTGTGCATTTTGTTTCTATTATTACATCAGCTCCACCTCAGATCATCAGGCATTAGATCCCAAAGGTTGGGGACCCCTGCTATTGAGGAAATGGAATCCATTAAAGGTGGATATTAAATAAAGATTACTGCAAAAAAGACTTAATGGCCCAAATAGATGTGGCCCCTTGTATCAGTCCTATGGGATTGGATGGGCATATTTCCCCCTGGAAAAGTAGATGGCATTTGGTTGTGTACTGTTTCAGATATTTGTTTGTGTTAAGTATAAAAAAATAATGCATCCACATAAATAATGAAACGAAAATCCTTCTTCTTCAGTTTGGAAACTTGTTTCCTTCTTGAAATACCCCATTCATATAAACACACATGTCCTCTAGATTCTTCCTTTTTCTCCTGAAAAAATTGGGTCATAATATATGCCTCTCTGTACCTATATTTATTTATTTACCCCCTACTTTGAATATCAATCCATTTCAGTTCATGTAGAACCAATCACCCATTGATGGCAGCCAGTTGATTGCCTTCTTTTGCTTTTACAAAATTTGCTGTCAAACAGCCATTCTTGTTCATAAGTGACTATTATACCTGTAGAATTAATTTTAAGATGTAGAAAGGCTAAGTCAAAGGTTAAGTATTGTGTATAATTTTATTGATATTACCAAATGACTCTCCAAACACTTGTACCAGAGCTTTACCGATCCTGTGTAAACTGCATTTGTGCCTACATCCTTGTCAACAGTGTATCATCAACCCTTTTGATTTTTGCCAGTGAAATAAGGGAGGTAGATCTACCAGAGTAGATCAAGAGGAATCCAGACCAAAAGAAAGGGGTGAGGGATTAATTTGAAGATAAGAGGTGAGAGAAGGTAGGATTTAAATATACATTTAGAAAGGAAACTCATAACCTCCTGCCACTTACTGTGTGACAGGCAGTGACCTGAGGAGGCGTTGTACCTGCTGTTACATTCGATCTTTATAGCCATGTGAACTCATAAACACTGTCATCTCCCATTTCACTCTGATGCCCAATTTCTGTGCACTAAACTTCCTGTGTCCTTATTTCACAGTTGAGGAAACTAAGGCCCAAAGAGGTTAATTGATATATCCCAGATAAGTCAGGATAAGGGTTCCACTTTCCAGCTCCATGTACACACTGCATTGGCCTGTACCACTGAAGCTGCAAAGGATCTGAATATATTTTCAGGGAGTGTTTCATCCATGGTTTAATAGTTGGGTTGAAATCAGTCGTTTCCTATAGTAGAAGAAATTCTGTAATAGTTGAGTGGACATGATCTTAAACACACTGATATTTTTCATGTTAGTAATAAATTATTCCTCAGAGATTCTCTGTTCCTTTTCACAAAAACTGCTGTATTTACCCAAGGAGCATTCTTGACAGAAACTCCATGAGATGAAAGCTGTAAGCTTCTTGGGATTTTAAGATGTTCTGATAAAGGATTAAGCAGCCCCTCCTGAATTTTACCCTTAGTCCTTTGGAATTTTAAAATTGGCCTGTAAATCCTTCTTAAAACACCCTTAGAGACTGGGACTGGCAGCTGTGCCCTCTTCCTTATTGTTTTCTATTACTTCAGAGATCAGGATCACTGAGATTAGAAGTTTTAGCTAGTATTTCCTCATTTCCCACTTATTTGCAGAGTCCAGGATCTCTTCTGTGTATATCTGGGCAGTTTCCACTTGAATCAGAAGTGGGAGACTGCAGACATTCATATTTAATGAAGATAAGAAACATTCAATTAAAGCATGAAGTCCCAGTGAGAAGATGACTCTTAAATGGCACAGAAAATTGGTTAATCATCTCTATTGGAATGGTGGGATGATGTTTGAGAATGTGATGAAAAGATGGGAATAAAAATAAACCCTTTATCTGAAAAAAGTAAGCTGAGCCAATGACTTCTGTTTTTTTTAATTAAGAAGGCCTAACTTTGAAATTGTCCTAATTAGAAAATATCCTGATCGTAGTCATTCTTTTACAGTAGAGCAGTGCTATTCTAGCAGTGGAGAAATAGACCCTTAATATATTTGCCCAAAAGCAAGGAAAGTATAAGTGTTAAAGAATGGAATCTGAGAGCTGTAGTGATCTTAGACATGGACTAGCCTGAAGTCCAATTTTATAGACAATGAAACTGAGGCATAGTAAGTATATGCAATTTATTCACAAAGACATTTTTGGTGACTGTAAGTCAAATTTAGAACCAAGCTCTCCAGCATTAGCTCGTTGCATGATTTATGTCCATTATGTGATCCATATTTCATGATCTACTGAAAGAATATGATTATTTAGGATTTTTTGAGAATGTACACGGATTTATTTTTACAGCTATCCTAAACCTAATTGTTTTTAACTAAAGAAAGGGGTATATAAATGAGAAGACTAATCTGTTAAAGAAATGGTTACGATAAGGGCAATTAAGCTATTTTCACACAGGAAGCTTAGCTGATAAGACATGTAATCTTTTGTTTTAGAAATTCTGCTTTTAGTTTTGCAACACATGAATAAGGGCTATGTATTTATACTGTCTACTGAAGTCAGGAAACAAACTAGGTAGTGTTTTCTTTGTAAATGATGAACTGCTTAGGACTTGTTTCAAATTAATGATATAAGTAATCTAACAAGGTCTTTCATTGTACATTTATCAGAGCAAACAAAATGCAATGTGTTTTTATAACCAGATAGCTATTCGATTTTTTTTTCTTTCCCACATTTGGATATAGATTGATATAGAATTACTTAAAATGCAGCATATAAATTAAACATTAAAAAAGAGATAGGGAGAGCCTAGGCTGCCCCATTATAATCTTTAGTTCTGCAGTCACTGCCTCAAGGACACTCATTTCATATCACATGTCCTTTTGAAAAGTGATCACCAAGGTTCAAGTAACATTTAAGCGTGGCCAGCAACTGCATAATTTATGGTGGATTTTTTTTTTTTTTGGTATAGTATTCTTATTTTAATGAAAAAACAAGAAAATGAAGATTTTTTTCATACATTAACTCTCTTTTGTTCCTTCCCTCCTACCTTTTGCAGATCGGGGCCCTGAAGGATTACTACCACTTCTATCACAGCAGGACGATTAAAAGGTCAGTTCTCTCAAGCAGAGGAACCCACAGTTTCATTTCAATGGAACCAAAGGTAAGAAGAACCAGCTGGGTGGGGACCAAGAGATAGATCTTCTGCATTTTTCATTGGTAATCTCATACTAGGAGCTGGTAACTAGCACGAAGGCTTAAATTTCAAGAGCAATCATACTATCCAGTATCTTTGTTTCCTTTTCAGACCCAAAATAGGCAGTGGTTTGATTTCTTATTGAAGTGCCTGTTGTAGAAAAGCCCAGGACCGTCAGAAGTAGAAACTGTCAGAGAGAAATGAAAAGGGAGTATATGTGAGGGCAGATAGGGATGTATTCAGAAATAGTGAAGTGTTAAGGAGACCGACCATACCTTCTGCGTATGTGCATATAAAAGTGAAGTTCTATCTGAGCTCCATACAGGGTCTCTTCCAGAAGCTTCAGGTCACCGTGATCCTTGCAGTTTTAGTTGGCATTAATAGAGCCAGTCCATTGGGAGCCCAAAGACCATACCATGGCCTAGACCATGTCTGAGACAGGAGGAATTCTGAGCACAGAATGGATAGAAGCTGGCTACTTCTCTTGGGGGCTCATCAGAGATCTTTCTTACACGTTGTCTTGACCCCAATCCTTTGGGGCTGTACAGAAGGCATAATCCTAGGAGAAGCTCGGAGGACATCTGTGTCTATGTCTAGATTCTCCCAGTCTATGTTGGTAGCAGTTCAGCTTTGAAATGAGAGATAGTAAGTGGTGGTGTTGTATTAGGGGCAAACAGGCTAGTTAACTGGTAACTAAAGCTCTGGGGATGAGTTAACTGTCTGTCATTAAGTTGGAGGAAGGGATTGTCTCTGACAGAGAACCACTTGGCCTCCCAGATATGGCGAGTAAGGAGGAAGAGAGGACAGGGGTACCAACCTGGTCATCTGTGGGTTCATCTTTGTTGTTTACCCATTAGGAATTGCTGCTTTTTCCTCGTTATGATTAGGGTTTACTTATGAGCTCATTTTCAAATAAACTGGTCAGCAAGTCCCTACCAGTGAGCATAACAATCTCACCTAGAGATTCCTCGAAAATTATATTCCTTATTAAAGCAACAAGGTCCTTATTTGAATTAATATGCAAATCAGGTTTGCAGTTTGGAGCCCTGCCCTCGGTTATGTGCCACAGTTTGCCTTGTTTAATTTTTTTCTAGCATATTATCACACAGTGCTCATGATTGTAAAATTATATCTTGGTGGTTAGAAAAAACACTTTTGTCATAGGGCCCAATTTTCCATGGGTTAGAGGAACATCCCCTGATACTTAATACTCTGGCAGCCTGTGGATTATATAAATATATATATTTCCCCTTCATCTCTATTCAGAATTAAATGTTACTGGAAAAGCAATCTGTTAGGACGTTCTTGAATTAGCAAAGTTTTTGAAGCAGAGTCACGTTTTTCATCTGTTAACTTTTCCAAAGCTTTCTTGAACTTCAGTAATTTAAATGATTTTAATTTCAGACCTCATGTGCATAGTCAATGTGAATTTGAAAATCCGAGTACTAATTGGTTTGGGAGGTTAGAACAGAAGAAAACATGGAGCTGTTTCAATCCTTAACGTTTCTTGGGGACGCTCAGTCTTCCCTTCCTATCTCAATGTATCAGGTTGCACGTGCAGGACCCACCCGAGGCCTCGGATGCTAGAACACACGGTGCTCGGTGTGTTCACCCTTCCCCACCCAGCGCAGAGAGAAAGGGCTGGTTCATGCCAGCCTCAGGGTACACGCTCAGTTCCTCCTCCTCAGTGTGGGGAACAACCCAGGGTAGCACTGTACCCTCCTCTTCATTCTGACACACCTGCCCCTCTTTCCCACCCAGCTGTTTATACAGGAGATGCCACAATTCTACCAGCTTTGCAGATGGAGGGCCCCAAATGGGCAACTGTCCACAGTTTTTTCAGATATTTCTTAAAGTCCGATCATTCCTTCACCTGGTCGTGTCTTGAGCCTCTGTGGTATGCCAGCCCCTGTGTCAGGCTTTGAGGCTTTGTGGGTAGGGTGGGCCCCTTCACGAGCTTGCTGCAGCCTCCCACAGTGTCTTTCAGAGGTAGGTTTTTAATTACAAGATGTTACGGTGCTTCTCAGTGTTGGGGATGGAGGAGCAAAGGAGATGGGGTCTGCTATATTCTTCTTCCTTCTCAGCTTCCTCCTCAGAAACCTCAGCACTGCTTAGGTTAAGTTTCCTTTTTAATTGGAAAAAAAAAAAAAAAAACCTTTATTACAGAGAAGTTGCAAAAGCATTATGAAGAATTCCTATGTTTGCTTTCCAGATTCCCCAAATGTTAACTTTTTTTTTATATTTTATCATGTTTACTTGATCGTTTTCTCTCTCTCCTCTCTATACACATGCAGGCACAGGTATGTATATAAGTTTCTTTTTGAAAATTTGGGTGCAAATTGCAGACACAATGCCCCTTTAAATACTTCACTGTGTATTTACTAAAACCATGGGCATTTTTGACACATAACCAGTTGTACATTGGCTCACATTTTGGTAAAATCTGGATATTAACATCAATTCAGTGTTACTATCTAATTTACAGATTTTATTCATATCTTGCCAGTTGTCTCTTTTCTGAGCCAGGAGCACATCAGTTGTCATGTTCCCCAAGCCCCTTCGGTATAAACACTGTCATCTTCTTTTTGTTTTCTTTTTCCTTCCTTTCCCTTCTCTTCCCCTCTCTTTTCTTTCACGATCTAGAACTTTTGCAGAGTACTGACCAATTATTTTGGCGAATCTCTCAAGTTGCGCTTGTCTGATTGTTTGTGATTAGATTCAGGCTTGGTAAGAACCCGAGAAGTGCTGTGTTCTTCCCAGTGTATCAGATCAGGAGGTACATGACATTGATGTGTTTCATTTTCCTTGATTTTAACTTCGGTTACTTGATGAGGGTGGTGTCTGCCAGTTTTTGTTTTTTTTTTTTAAATAAAGTTTCCCTCCCACCTAATTAATAACTTTTTTTGAGAGGAAAGAGTTGGAGACTATGTAAATTTCTATTGGCTGACTTTATATTTTTTCACTCCCAGCAGACCTCATGGGGAGTATAAAGTGTCAGTGTGCCTTGCTTTCTAGGCAGATCTCCTTTTCTTTAATCTTGGGTGTGTGTGTGTGGTGGGTGCTTTGTGTGCCAGAGTTGGAAGCACTTTCATGATTAGGGGATGGACCATGTGAAATGGCTTGGTGGAAAACATTGGTGATGCGTGAAGTTATTTTTGTTCATCATCGTCTCCAGAATAGGAAAACACACATGGGTGAATTGCAAGGAGTACATACACTCAACAGATCCTAGCTTTTACTTGCTGGAGTAAATTGCATGGCTCCTTCTTCTCCCTGCTATCGTTACTTAGAGGGTTCTAAAGAAGGATATGCAAAAGTAGCAATGTTGTAAGAATAACCCTCTTGGTGCTAAGAAAATGCTGTGGTCAGTTGGGGCACATGAGCACAGAGGACAAGAATAGACTGGATTCCCATATGTTAACAGTATGTTATGATTAGCTTTCAAATGACAGGGATCCACAGACTTCTAAGATAGCATGGCTATACAATAACAATACAGTTTGGCGAAAAGTGTTGGTACAGTGTTACAGCAGTTGGTAGGGTGAGTCTTATAATGTTCTTGACTCACCAACTTTTCTCCAAGAGACCTAGGTTAAATTTGAGAAATAGCATTCTTGAGTTAACTTTCCCAGAAGCCTCTCATTAATCTGCTTAGAAATCTTTGCCAGCCCTGTGGCATTTTGGTCGAAGAGGGCGTTATCTACAGGAGCTCTTGCGAATAAAATTTCTTTACAACTCTTTAGCTGCCCATGCAGATACAGGCGGGGGCAGAGGAGATACTTTTCTTTCATTCTTCTCCTTCTTCCCCAGAACAGAAAGTCAGAATCCTACATTTCCCATTAGAGAAGGCTTTTAAAAACAAAAAATATAAACTGTTACTCAGTGAGCCCCCATGACCTCCCCATGTACAGTTAATATACAAACACAATTTCTGCCTTTGCCCATTAGATTTTATCTTGAAGATATTGGCCTTTCAATCTCTTATCTTTTCTAATCCCTTTTCTGTCTTCAAACAGAAAGATCAGTTTTTATCCAAATCTAGGATAGTATTACTTTCTGCTCTGGTCTCAGGGATGAGCAACTTATCCTGTCTTATTTTTTCCTAAAGTTCATCTTATCAACCCATGGTGTTGCATGGGTGTTGTGTGGCTGTGTATCTCAAATACCGAAAAGCTATTACCATCGTTTTATTTATTGTGCAGTCATAGGCTCCCTGGAGAAGGCAATGGCACCCCACTCCAGTACTCTTGCCTGGAAAATCCCATGGGTGGAGGAGCCTGGTAGGCTGCAGTCCATGGGGTCGCGAAGAGTCGGACATGACTGAGCGACTTCACTTTCACTTTTCACTTTCATGCATTGGAAAAGGAAATGGCAGCCCACTCCAGTGTTCTTGCCTGGAGAATCCCAGGGACAGGGGAGCCTGGTGGGCTGCTGTCTATGGGGTCGCACAGAGTTGGACATGACTGAAGCGACCTAGCAGCAGCAGCAGCAGCAGCAGCAGCTCCTTAGAGTAAGGTTTCTCTCTTTCTTATTCAATAGCTGGCATACCCTCCATCATATTCGTATGAGGGTCATTTTCAGATCTGTTAAACATGCCCAATGACAGAAAGCTGAGTAATGGACAAGGCAAACATTTCTATAATTGAAGAGATTTAACGTGTTGAGCTAAAATCTGCTTGCCGTAACTTCTACCTGTAGGATCTACTTTTACCTTCTAGATTTATACATAACAGTTCTTTATATATTTGGAGCCCATCACTTAGTCATATAGAACTGCAATTGGTCCTCTGTTGGTGTGGCCCAGAATTAAGTTCAAAGCTTTAGTTTACAGAGAAACTGCTCATTTGTTACATTTATACATAAGCCATTTCCTCTGAAGGGAATTTTAGAGCAGGGCATTCGAACTTTGTACAATGACAGCTAAAGGAGTGTAGGAAAAAGACAAGAAGGGAGAATGAAATAATTAGAGATAGTTGGCAAGATCAGATGAAATCAAAACTGTGAAGGAAGAAAGGTAAGTTCAAGTTCCTTGCTAATCCTGGTTGGCACCTGTTGTATCCAGGATTTGATTTTCAGATGATAGGAATTTTTCTTTTTGCCTCAAGGGTGAAGACCATGTAATATCCCAGTTCGTCTCACTACCCTCTTCCCCTCTTAGTGTCTATATGCTTGTTCTCTGGGTCTGTGTCCCTATTCCTGTTTTGCAGACAAGATCATCTATGCCATTTTTCTAGATTCCACATATATGCGTTAATATATGATATTGGTTTTGCTCTTTGTGACTTATTTCACTCTGTATGACAGTTTCTAGGTCTGTCCACATCTTTGCAAATGATCCAATTTTATTCCTTCTTCTGACTGAGGAATATGCCATTGTGTGTGTGTATATATATATATATATATATATATA
>SJYV01019542.1:81245-143789 GCA_006410875.1 Neotragus pygmaeus
CCATGCAGATACAGGCGGGGGCAGAGGAGATACTTTTCTTTCATTCTTCTCCTTCTTCCCCAGAACAGAAAGTCAGAATCCTACATTTCCCATTAGAGCAGGCTTTTAAAAACAAAAAATATAAACTGTTACTCAATGAGCCCCCATGACCTCCCCATGTACAGTTAATATACAAACACAATTTCTGCCTTTGCCCATTAGATTTTATCTTGAAGATATTGGCCTTTCAATCTCTTATCTTTTCTAATCCCTTTTCTGTCTTCAAACAGAAAGATCAGTTTTTATCCAAATCTAGGATAGTATTACTTTCTGCTCTGGTCTCAGGGATGAGCAACTTATCCTGTCTTATTTTTTCCTAAAGTTCATCTTATCAACCCATGGTGTTGCATGGGTGTTGTGTGGCTGTGTATCTCAAATACCGAAAAGCTATTACCATCGTTTTATTTATTGTGCAGTCATAGGCTCCCTGGAGAAGGCAATGGCACCCCACTCCAGTACTCTTGCCTGGAAAATCCCATGGGTGGAGGAGCGTGGTAGGCTGCAGTCCATGGGGTCGCGAAGAGTCGGACATGACTGAGCGACTTCACTTTCACTTTTCACTTTCATGCATTGGAAAAGGAAATGGCAGCCCACTCCAGTGTTCTTGCCTGGAGAATCCCAGGGACAGGGGAGCCTGGTGGGCTGCTGTCTATGGGGTCGCACAGAGTTGGACATGACTGAAGCGACCTAGCAGCAGCAGCAGCAGCAGCAGCAGCTCCTTAGAGTAAGGTTTCTCTCTTTCTTATTCAATAGCTGGCATAACCTCCATCATATTCGTATGAGGGTCATTTTCAGATCTGTTAAACATGCCCAATGACAGAAAGCTGAGTAATGGACAAGGCAAACATTTCTATAATTGAAGAGATTTAACGTGTTGAGCTAAAATCTGCTTGCCGTAACTTCTACCTGTAGGATCTACTTTTACCTTCTAGATTTATACATAACAGTTCTTTATATATTTGGAGCCCATCACTTAGTCATATAGAACTGCAATTGGTCCTCTGTTGGTGTGGCCCAGAATTAAGTTCAAAGCTTTAGTTTACAGAGAAACTGCTCATTTGTTACATTTATACATAAGCCATTTCCTCTGAAGGGAATTTTAGAGCAGGGCATTCGAACTTTGTACAATGACAGCTAAAGGAGTGTAGGAAAAAGACAAGAAGGGAGAATGAAATAATTAGAGATAGTTGGCAAGATCAGATGAAATCAAAACTGTGAAGGAAGAAAGGTAAGTTCAAGTTCCTTGCTAATCCTGGTTGGCACCTGTTGTATCCAGGATTTGATTTTCAGATGATAGGAATTTTTCTTTTTGCCTCAAGGGTGAAGACCATGTAATATCCCAGTTCGTCTCACTACCCTCTTCCCCTCTTAGTGTCTATATGCTTGTTCTCTGGGTCTGTGTCCCTATTCCTGTTTTGCAGACAAGATCATCTATGCCATTTTTCTAGATTCCACATATATGCGTTAATATATGATATTGGTTTTGCTCTTTGTGACTTATTTCACTCTGTATGACAGTTTCTAGGTCTGTCCACATCTTTGCAAATGATCCAATTTTATTCCTTCTTCTGACTGAGGAATATGCCATTGTGTGTGTGTATATATATATATATATATATATATATATATATATATTGATACCATGTATAAACTAGATAGCTCATGAGAACCTACTGTATAGCTCAGGGGGCTGTACGCAGTGCTCTCTGGTGACCTAAATGGGAAGGAAATCCAGAAAAGAGGGGATGTATGTATACATGGCCTTCGCAGGTGGCACTAGAGGTAAAGAACCCATTTGCCAATGCAGGAGACATAAGAGATGCAGGTTTGATCTCTGGTTCAAGAAGATCCCCTAGACAAGGGCATGGCAACCCCCTCCAGTATCCTTGCCTGGAGAATCCATGGATAGAGGAGCCTGGTGGTCTACAGTCCATGGGGTTGCAAAGAGTTGGATGCAGTTGAGCGACTTAGCACTTTTGCACATGTATGCATAAAGGTGATGCACTTGGCTGTACAGCAGAAATGAATACAACATTGTAAAGCTATTGTGCATGTGTATGCACTATATTCCAATAAAAACTAATTTTTAAAAGGCCATGTGATGAAGTAAAGTGAGAGTACAGGAGTACTTTGTTGTACATAGTGGTCATGTTCCTGAAAAGTTGTATACATCTATTTATCAGGCAAACCCCATTTCCCATGGATTCACTTTATAATTTCAGAATGAGTTTGTCTTCACTGTAGATTGATATATCACTGATCTATGGAGACAACCAGTGCATTAGTTTACTCTTTTTCTTAACTCTGAAGCAAAACCATTTATAAGTTGTTTGCACACACGTGATCTGCCCAGGGGACCTTTAAAAGTAAAGAAACCTTATTCAGTTAGAAGTAGATGCTCGGGAGTGTCTGCGCTCCATCTTGCCCTGTTCCCAGGCATGAACCGCAGCTTTGCCTCTTCCACATTCCTTCTACCCTGAGTACAAGTGCTTCCTGTTCCGGCTGCTGCCCCACTTCCTTTCACCTCACGTGCCCTCATTGCAACTGGGGCTCCCCTGGACTGCTTTCTCTGGTAGGTTAGTTTTCTGCTCTCTGGTCTGAAATTGATGCTAACTTCATTATTCCACTTTGTTCTGTGAAGTGCAGTTTTATAGCAACATTCCCGGGCTTGTGCTCAGTGACGGTGTGATTCTGGGTATGTTCATTTGGACGAGAGGGGCAGTCTTCTCTGGGGCAGGAACCTGAGGCTGTGTGTTCTCAGCATGTGTCATAACCCTGATGACTGCACACTTGCCTCACAGGATCTCACCAGTGAATGAAAGTAGTTACCAGATATCTTGAGAATGCCTTTTGTTCTTCTGGAAGCAGTGTGGACCTGGGTCTGATGATAAGCAGAGAGGATGGGGATGTAGTGCTTAACAGGCATGTTGGGGGGCTCTCTTGTTCTGGATGACCTTCTTTAACCACCTTTCACCAGTTATGAAATGTGACTGCTATAACAAAGTCCTGGCTTCAGCTTTTAATAGCATTTCTGTGCCTTTGCAAACCCCATTAGACTGTCTAGACTCCTGGGAGAAGCATTTCAGCTGCAAGTTTGCAACCTGTGATGCAAGTATAATGGAGTGTAGCAGAGACAGAAGGAGTGTGTGGGTACAGATGCCACTAAGTCCTCCGCCTTCCCTTCTTTCCTATCTTGTTTTCACATCTCCCAGATGTCTAAATAATCAGAAACCAGAGAGTCAGATTGTACACAGCTAGGTTCTCTGATGGGAAAGTTTAGGTCATGACCCAAATCCCTTATAGACAAGAGTGAATTCAAAAAGTAGTTTTTTAAGCTACTTTGGAAAAGTTGCCAAATCTTTTTTAGAGAGCACTTGGCAGCCTTTCATTTTGAAGGTTATAAACTCACATGCCCACAGTGGATTGGAGATAAGAAACAGGTATGATGGGCCAGATGGAAAATCAGTGGGCGTAGAACAGAGGGGAGAGCCCCTGCCACGTGTGTGGGAGCAGCTGCTGCCCAGCAGCATCGTGTTGGCGAGCTGGCCGGGGCCTGCCACTTCAGAGCCGGCAAGTCTGGACTTACACAGGACATTTCTCAATTTGAAATGTTGACCAAAGATTCGAAAGTTTAAACATATGCATGGGGCCAACAAAAATGCATCCGCAGGGCACCCCGGGTTGTCATCCCTGAGATGGGCAAGGTGGGAAGGCAGGTGTCAGCACCTTCATAATTTGGCCTCGGTCTTACCCTGACCGGAACGCTGGTTTCAGTGTGTCAGTCACAGTCCCCTGGGTGGATCAAGCATGACTTTTCTCTACGTCTTAGTCTCCAAACCAAAATATCAAGATCTTTGAGGATAAATAATAGGCTCAGGGCTCTTGAGTTTTGAGGAAGAGGCTGCTGCAGGTGAGGACACAGTGGTGGCAGTGCTGTGGGGAATGTTCATTCTAGCTCTTCTTATGGTTTTGACCAGTTTTCCACTGACAACAGTCTCAACAGGAAATGAAGCCTGGAGGAAACAGGATAAGTTGAAGAAAAGAACAAACAACAAATAAAGTAATGACCATGTAAATATAGGAAGAGGAATTAGATAGGACAGGTGTAGGGTGGATTATGGATTTTTGCCACTTCAGTCACTTGAAGGAAAGGTCAGATGTAAAATCTTTATTATTTTCTTAGTTTATTTAGTATTTCTAAGGTATGAGCTTCTTATTTAACTCAGAGTACATCATGAGAAGCGCTGGGCTGGAAGAAGCACAAGCTGGAATCAAGATTGCCGGGAGAAATATCAATAACCTCAGATATGCAGATGACACCACCCTTATGGCAGAAAGTGAAGAGGAACTAAAGACCCTCTTGATCAAAGTGAAAGAGGAGAGTGAAAAAGTNGACTGAACTGAACTGATTCTATGAACTTCTACAACAGTGGGTGATGAAATGAAAATGGAATGAAAACAACATTCTGAATTTCTAGATAGGTCTGGTTTTAGTTCAGGTTGCTTAGGACAAGATATCATAGACTAGGTAGCTTGCAAACAACAGAAATTGATTTCTTCTTGTCTTAGAAGCTGGGAAGTTCAAGGTGATGAACTTGATCAAGTTCAAGATCAAGGTGACGGCAGATTTCTTGTCTGGCGAGAGCCCACTTCCTGGTTCATAGGCAGTCATCCTCTTACTGTAATATCACCTGGCAGAAGAGGCAAGGGAGCACTCTGGGATCTTTTTTATAACAGCACTAATCCCATTTATAGGAGCTCCACCCTCATGACCTAATTACCTTCCAAACACCATACCTCTAGATGCCATCACATTGAGTATTAGGTTTCAACATATGAATTTTGCAGAAACACAAACATTTGGTCTGTAACATGTCTTAAGAAGGGAACTTTAGAGCCTCAGATTCTGTTGCACTCTTGGGCAACTTAGGATATAATAAGTAAGCAATAAGTGAAAACAGCAAAAAAACAACAAAAGCCAGCAACAACAAAACTCAAAGCTGTTTTATTTGTCTGACTTTGAAGAGAAACATACTGATTTATGTATTTATTTAAATGAATGCGAGAGTAAATAAGAGATCCAACTAAAACATCACCATTGAAAAGGCATGATTTGTTAAAAAGCGCTTATGAATTTTGTTTCTACCAAATGTCAATCAATTCTTATGACATAAAAAAGAGGCAATTAAAGAAGAGGCAATATGATACAGCAGAAAGAACCTTTGGATCCTTATTCTTGCTCTGATCTCTGGAGAGCGAGCACTTAATTTCCTCTGACCATTGATTCTCCCCTCATGTGAAGACTCATCATTGTTCATGCATGTACTCAGGGAAATATTGATGTATAGTACAGTATAATGATTTGTACATATAAAAAAGATGAAAAGCATAGGTTAAATTCTTATTTAAAAAAAAGAGTAAGTTCTCCATTAAAATGATCTTATAAATCTATACATACTGGTAAGGAAAAATCTTGAAAATGATATGTAAAGTAAAAAAAAATAAAAACAGTATAGAAGGGCCTATCCTGTTTATGTTTTATGTTTAAAAACAAACAAAAAGACCTGTGTATATGTGTGTATAGTTATATGCAGCATAGGTTTGGAAGGAAACACAAACATGTAAAAATAACTCTTAATAATTACCTTTCCATACTGTATGATGTTTAAAAAAATGTTTCTACTGACCCTGTTTTTGTTGATATCAACAATGCTTTGATATTTCATATATGTGAGTTCATTTCTTTTCTCATCTGCCTGTATCTTTCACTTGATGTGGTGATTGATCATTTGCTCCTTCTTGAAAAACAACTCTTTCTGGGTGGCTCTCCACCACCTCACCTATAAATTTTAGAGAGCCCAGGGCTCAGCTTTATGCTGGTGTCCTTGCTTCTAATTTATATCTCCTTCTCTCACCTCCCTGACCCCTCCAATTAGATATCTAGTAAGCATCAAAACCATTATATGACATATACAATACTTTTAATTTCCATCCATCACCATGGCACTATTCCTTTCAAGTAAATGGCACCGTAATTTATCTAGATATCCTAGCCCAAAGTAGAGCAATCTATTCTTGATTCTCTCCCTTTTCCTCGTCTCCCCTCATGGAACCAGTAAGAGATCCTGCTGGCTCCACCACTAAAATTTATCTTGAAGCTGTGAATCTGGGCTTTCCTCTCCTGCACTGCCACCAGCTTGGTTAACCCACCTTTGTCTTTAACTTGGACCACAGCAATTGCTTCCTCTTCGACTGTTGTTCTTCTGCAGTCATTCTCCACAGAGAGTAAACTTCTTAAAATGTACAGAGATCAAGTGTGGTAAAGACTTTCCATGGACTTTGGAGTAAAATCCTTTTTCTTAATGATCTTTCAGGGCCATCATGATCTGGCCTCTTCGTACCTCCATAAGCTAGGCTTTGAAATGCCTCTTTCTTGTTTATCACTTTTAGTCACATTGACCTCTTTCTATAAACACCAAACTCTTTCCCTTTGGCTGGAACAAATTTCCTTTGGTCTTTGCATAAAGGTTTCTTCTCCCCATTCACATATCAAAGCAAATGTCACCTACTTTGAAGGACCTTCAGGAGTCATCCTTGCTAATATACATCCTTAAGCTCATCTGTCCAGCTCTGTCTAGCTTTATATATTAATTTCCTCTTTGATACCTATCTGAATTTGAAACCATATTGTTTCTTTATTTGGTTATTGTGGGTTTTCCCTTCCAGGATAAGACTCAGTAAAGGTAGGAGCCCCATCTAATTAACTGTAGTATACCCTTGACCTGGAGTAATATCTAGCACATAAGGACCATCAATAGGAGAATAAATGAATGAATAAATGATATTTACAAATTAACTTTTACAGGAAAATAAATGATGGAGGAAATAATAAACAAAGAGGCTATAACTTTCTCTCAATTTGCTTAGAACTCATCATTTTACGGTGACATACACAGTACTATCTCATTTTTGGGCAGCCAGTTGGAGAGACTTTCATAAAATGAAAGAAGCATTGAATAGAGTTGGGATATTTGGATTCTGGTCTTAGCAATTCTCTTAGCTCAACTTGCTATTAGCAGGTTACTCCTCACCGAGCTTATTTCACTTGTAAAATCATGGAGCAGGTGATCTCTTTTCTGACTTTCATTCCGAGCCATTAATTACCATCTTGAATCGATGTCACTTGTGATTTTGCTCTTGGTCCACATTGCCCATCAAATGTTCCCTTTTCATATTCCTGTTCTAATGTCCTTCCAAACTTCCTCCTTATCTTTTTCCTGGTACTTAGAATAGTTCTTAGCACATTCAGCTCTCCCCCTGGACCCTGTTCTACCCGAAAGAGCGAATTTTACAATGAGACTTGAGGATAACCTGGTTAGTCTCGAGACAGCTACAGATCTTACCTATTCAGCAATGCATATGATAAATGAGGAACAGGTAACATTGCTTCTTTGTTTTCACAGTAACTGTCTCTCACTGATACAAAAGTATGATAAAAAGAATGGTAGTTATTATTACTGATGTTCATGAATCCCAAAAGGCAGTTTTGTATAGCAAGACATAGTTAACACAAGTTTTTCTAAGGAATTTAATATTTTATGTGGTTTTTGGAGAAATAATACCTTCTGAATGGACAACGAAAGGAAACAAATTTTTAAAAGCTTGCCATGGAAATTAGAAATATATTGGGAGGGTAGTGAGAATGGTAGGTAGGAAGTAGAAATAGAAGAGGCCAAAAATAAAATCAGATTGAATAAGGGTGGGTACAATTCATGGAAACTGTCGGTGGGATGTAGATTCTTCTTTAATCTGTTGACAAAGCTAAACAAGTGTTTTCAGGTTTGAGTTTTCAAGTCTAGGCAGTGATCCTACACTCCAGAAATAAAAAGGGCAAAAGGCAAGCAGAGTGAGCAGATGAAGGGCAGGACTGTGTCTTAGTGCAAATTAACTTGGCTCAGCTTGGCTCAGCTCAGCTCAGCTCAAGCTGTCAGCCTTTGCTCTAGACAGAATGTTCTAGTAATGTTCCTCAAGATATGGACAAGCTTTGCAAACTTACTCTTTGGACCAGCAGGAAGCCCCTTTTCAGATCCATCTATTCACTAGAGAATACGAGAAAGATGGAGACTCCATGGAGACTTGGGGGGCACAAATGGGGTCATTACTCAATACAGGGAAAACTGAATTCTCCCAGAAATGAGATAGCATTTGAGGACTGTCTGGAGTTCAGCCATTCTTTCATTTGCTTTCTCCAGGTATAATTTTGAGACCTTATCTTGTGCAAAATACTGGGCTAGACACCAGAGCTTTTTCCCTGTAGAGCTTTACCCATGGAGCTTGCTGCTGCTGCTGCTGCTGCTAAGCCACTTCAGTCGTGTCCAACTCTCTGCGACCCCCTAGATGGCAGCCCACCAGGCTCCCCCATCCCTGGGATACTCCAGGCAAGAACAATGGAGTGGGTTGCCATTTCCTTCTCATGCATGAAAGTGAAAATTGAAAGGAAAGTCGCTCAGTCGTGTCCGACTCTTAGCAACCCCATCGACTGCAGCCTACCAGGCTTCCCCGTCCCTGGGATTCTCCAGGCAAGAGTACTGGAGTGGGGTGCCATTGCCTTCTCCAGCCCATGGAGCTTATCACCTAGTAAACCTAAACTCCAGGCTGGAAGCCAGAAAACTCAGTTCTCAGCATTAGTTCCTATCCTCAAATACAATTCTGACAACACTGGAAAACTGAGACTTTTGAAAGCATCAATGAATACTTTCTGGGTTTTTGTTTTGTTTTTTTTTTTTGGCCACACTATGTGGCATGTCGGGTCCTAGCTCCACGCGGGATCCTTGTTACCTGATCAGGGCTCAAACCTGTGCCCCCTTACATTGGAAGCACAATGTCTTCACCACTGGACCACCAGGGAAGTTCCCCTTAAAGTTTTAAAAGCTTTCCACGAACACTTTCAAGTTTTTATTTATATTTAGACTTCCAAATAACAGAATATTTTCTTAATACCAGCATGTCTCAAATATGGTATGGGCCATACTTCTATTAAAATAATGTGTTTTCACCTGAAATGGAAAGTTAACTGAGTGTTCTCTGTTATTATTTTGTATGTCTGACAATTCTAATTTATAGGCAAATCGTTTGAGATTACAGTTATGAAAAAGGATACTGATACTGAGTATCAGTTAGTACATGTAACTACCGTAAGGCACAGCTAAGGGTAAAAATGGATCAAAACTGCCTTCTACCACGACCACAGTAAATCAGGAGATTTCCCATGTTTCCTGTGTCATGAAGTGTTCGTTATCATTATATAAGAGGCTGCTTAGAGTAACCATTATTTATTTACCATATATGTATGTTGGGATATTTAGATTGATTCCCTAGCATATAGTAATGCCATTAAAGTTCCCCTGTCCCCACCCATGATAATTGCTTCTTTGTTGTTTGGTAGAAAATCTCTTTCAGCCCCTAGTAAAACATTTTACAAACTGTTCTTGATTCCAAGAGACAAAGCCAGTTTTCTCTGAGCTCTGTATCCCTGACCTCGGTGTGTGTGTATGTGGGGGGTGGACGGCGTCACTACAGCTAACCTGAAAACAGCCACAACAAGAGCATTTGAAATGAAAGCATCTATTTTTCAGCCTTCTAATCAGCTGTGCAGATTTGTAGATTTTAAAGCAGTGTCATTGTAACGGTGCCCCTTCGTAAGAGAAAGTTCCAACTCCTTAGACATGAGCTCTAACCAGTTCAGTTCAGTTCAGTTGCTCAGTCGTATCCGACTCTTTGTGATCCTATGAATCGCAGCATGCCAGGCCTCCCGGTCCATCACCAACTGCTGGAGTTCACTCAGACTCGCGTCCATCGAGTCAGTGATGCCATCCAGCCATCTCATCCTCTGTCGTCCCCTTCTCCTCCTGCCCCCAATCCCTTCCAGCATCAGAGTCTTTTCCAATGAGTCAACTCTTCACATGTGGTGACCAAAGTACTGGAGTTTCAGCTTTAGCATCATTCCTTCCGAAGAAATCCCAGGGCCGATCTCCCTCAGAATGGACTGGTTGGATCTCCTTGCAGTCCAAGGGACTCTCAAGAGTCTTCTCCAACACCACAGTTCAAAAGCATCAATTCTTNTCTGGAACTCTCTTGCTTTTTCCATGACCCAGCAGATGTTGGCAATTTGATCTCTGGTTCCTCTGCCTTTTCTAAAACCAGCTTGAACATCAGGAAGTTCATGGTTCACATATTGCTGAAGTTCATGGTTCACATATTGCTGGCTTGGAGAATTTTGAGCATTACTTTACTAGAGTGTGAGATGAGTGCAATTGTGCGGTAGTTTGAGCATTCTTTGGCATTGCCTTTCTTTGGGATTGGAAGGAAAACTGACCTTTTCCAGTCCTGTGGCCACTGCAGAGTTTTCCAAATTTGCTGGCATAGTTGTTATTAACTGATAGGAACAGGTTCGGAGAAGGCAGTGGCACCCCACTCCAGTACTCTTGCCTGGAAAATCCCATGGATGGAGGAGCCTGGTGGGCTACAGTCCATGGGGTCGCTAAGAGTCAGACACGACGGAGCGACTTCACTTTCACTTTTCACTGTAATGCTTTGGAGAAGGAAATGGCAACCCACTCCAGTGTTCTTGCCTGGAGAATCCCAGGGATGGCGGAGCCTAGTGGGCTGCCGTCTATGGGGTCGCACAGAGTTGGACACGACTGAAGCGACTTAGCGGCAGCAGCAGCAGTAGCAGGAGGAACAGGTTGGAAGTCCAGCCTAGAACAGAACCAGAGACTGCTAAATTACCCCTGAGAGGGCAAAGGCTCTGGTGTGGCTCTAAAGGATGATAACAAGATGAATCACTAGTACAAAGAGCTGGACTTTTCCAGTTCCTTGACTCACCAGCTCCACCTTTGCGGGGCATTGCGATTATCTCACTGGGAATAAAATTTAGACTGTTTCTCCCTTTTGCATCAGTTCTAGCATCCTGCATATGAGTTAATAACAGTGGTAGGGAATTAGGAAGCCATTATTTAAGAGTCAATTTTCTCTTATCAGAAGTGTACGTAGAGCCCATGGTTAGCCTTATGTATCTAATTCAAATTTATAGTTGAGTAAACTATGAAGTGACAAGCACAGCTCTCCTCACTTGTGGCATAATTTACAAGTTTTGAATCTGATATGTTACATGTCTAGAAGGAATAGTCATGGGGAAAATGGTACCTAACAGCTTTTTAAGCTGGGATATGTTTTTATTAAATCCTTTAAAATCTTCACTGTGTTATATATATATTTTAATTCTTTATAATTGGTTTTGGGGCTTTCCCATTTCATTATGATTTTCAGACATACAGCAAAATTAAAGATTTTAAAGTGATCACCATTATACTTGCTGTTTAGAGTCCACCATTAGCATTGACATGCTTTTTTAATCTCCTATCTATGTACCTATCCATCTTAACTCATCTATTAGTCCATTTAATTTGCATATCTATGCACCTGTCTGTGATCATTTATCCATTTATCCATCTGGTTTTTGATGTATTTAAAAATAAATTGCAAGCATCAGTCCATTTCCTTTCAAGTACTTCAGCATGCATGCCATTAATGTATTTGCTTTCTGGGTTGTTTTTTTTTTTTAATGTAAACTTCATGTACAGTGAAACTCACAAATGTTAAATGTACACAGTCTTGGAGATCTGACAAATGCATACATATGTGCAGCCTAAAACCCTTTCAGGATATAGATTGTTCCCATCACCCCCCAAGCCTCTTCCCCAGTCACTTAGTCTCCCTCCTGAAGAAAATCACTGTTTAATTTTTTCTATCATAAATTGATTTTTTAAAATTAAGGTCTAATTTAGAGAGTAAAATTTGTCCTTTTTAGTGTACAGTTCTGTTAATTTTGATAAAAGTAGACAGCTGTGTAACCACCACCACAATATATAGATCAGTGCCATCACCACTAGAAATTCTTCTGCATCGTTTATAGTCAGCCCCCTTCCTCCACACCCAGCTTCTGGCAACCACTGATCTGTTTTCCATCCCTATAGTTTTGCCTTTTCTAGAATGTCATATGAATGGATTAAAGTAGTTTGTAGCCTTTTGAGTCTGGATTCTTTCACCTAGTATAAAGCATTTGAGATTTCATGCACAAGGTTGTGTGTGTATCAGTGGTTTGTTCCTTTTTATTGTTGAAAGAAAAGTGTTAGTCACTCAGTCATGTCCAACTCTTTGAGATCCCACAGACTGTAGCCCACCAGGCTCCTCTGTCCATGTAATTCTCAAGGCAAGAATACTGGAATGTGTTGCCATTTTCTTCCCAAGGGGATATTCTCGACGCAGGGCTCAAACCCAGGTCTCCTACATTGCAAGCAAATTCTTTACTATCTGAGCCACCAGGGAAGCCCTTTTATTGATGAGTAGTGTTCTATTGTGTGGCTAGACCACAGTTTATCCATTCACTGGTTGAAGGACGTTTGGATCATATCAGATTTTGGCAAATATGTATAAAGCTGCTATACACCAAGTGTAATAGATTTTAAAGTCTGCTATGAGGTGGATTTGCCCTACTCAGGTTTTGGTGTTTATTTGTAAATTCCCAGTCCTCTATCAGACATGGGACAAATGCATAATCAGGAGTTGCTAGAAGGGTGAATTATATGATCTGGAAAAAAAGTGTTTAGTTATTTCACTCATATGAAATTTGCAGCTTGTAAATCCAAGTTGTCAGTATGTGTTACATGACATTTTTCATTTTGACTTTGGAAGCCTAAAAAAAATATCATTAACTGTTTGAATTTCATAGTTTAAAGTGTCTGTCTTATGGGTGATTTTTTTCATTTGGGTTTGGAGCATTTTTCTCTCCTTGGCAGGACAAATATTTTTATTTTCTAGCCTCATTTCAGAAGTAAGTATGTATAATTCACCCTCATGTACTGAGTACCAAGGGCAAAGATTTGATGGTAAAGGAGCAAGAAAAGTGAGATTGGGAAGAAAGGATATGGGAGAGGGGAGGGCTCCACAGAGCAGTAAGAACCACCAATAAATATTTCATTGGGTTGCTATGTGGCAGCGGTTACACCAGGTCAAGTTGCCTAACAGTAAGTCTGCTTGATGCTGGTTTTTAGTGAGCTGAGCGACTGATGAAGGGATAAATTTCACCATAAGATTGTGCTTTTGTTTTGGTCAGACATCCAGTGCCAACCTTGAGAAGCTGCCAGGTGCCTACTGGGATGAAACCTGCTTGTCTCTTCTTGCTTCTTGCATTTTCTGTGAAAGCAGAAACAATTTGGTCGTTTTACTTACATGCATGTGTGTGTGTGCATTCATAATAGAGTTGGAAATAGAAAAACAAAGAGCTTGCTTTGTTCATTTGTTCAATATTCACTAGAAACGTATTAGGCAGCTATCAAGTCCCCACACTTTTGAAATTTTAAGTCAGAATAATCAGACCTTAGTAAAAGAAAAAAGATTTCTGTGTAGTTTTGTCATTATTGTAAGAATTAAAGCAGAAGTGAAATCAGGCTTATTTGCCTCAGTAAAATCCTGTGGGGATGATAAGCTTCCCTCTTTTCTGTGAGCTAAAAATCAAGAAGGAAACAGTATATAGAAAACTTTGGACTTAGCATTGCACCAAAATGTGCTAAACGGATAAACTTCAAATAGGAATAAAAGGACAGGAGGCCATCTGGATTAATAATTAATAAGATTAATAACTGGTAATTGTGTGACTAAACAGTACGTGGAAACAGAGAAAACCGAGTGATTTTGAACGTACTTAGAATTTTGTTTCTAGAAACAGGCATGTTCACCCCTTGCCACATGTGTAGTTTGTTCATGATTTCTGAGACTGTCGTCAGGGAAGCATTTTTTCTTTATAGGTATATTATTGTTAAGATTAAGTTCATCAGTCATTTTAACACTCAAGGAACATCAATAATCTGTCTTTGTGTCTGTAGACCTGGATGCAGTTTATGAATTTACAAGTGTACAAGTTGGCTAATGATCCTCCCAGGAGGGAGGGGAAGCGCATCCTTGTCTAGCTCCCTCTCCTTCTTCTCCTGCTCAAGAAAGCTGATGTCTCACCAGGAAGACTCTGTGGTACTTTATCCTTGTTATAATGATAGCTGTGTTACAAAGTTATTGAGTTACAGTGCCATGGCTTCTTTCAAGATCAAATTTATTCATAATTGCAGCTGTTACAATGGCAACTTGTTACACTTAAAATGCTTGGCTCTCCAAACACCACTATTAAGGCGAGTGAAGAGGGAGTTTGGCTGCCTGGATCAAGTGGATTTAGACCTGAGGAAAACCAAAGGGAAATAAATACATACATATCCCATGGAAACCTGCAACCACTCAAGTCGGCCGACAGACAGGAGCATGGCCTGAAAAACTGTTTTACTCTTTCGCTGAAGGGCTTTCTCAACAGGAGACCAAGTCTGTGCAGTGCTTGCCAGCGAGAAAGAAAAATGATAAAAAAGCATGCTAAGACCTCCCTTACTAGGGGTGGCATACAGGTCTCTAATGCTGTCTGTTGACATTCTATCTAAACTATGAAACATCTTTTTTTTCTTGAATACACATCTTTCTCAAAAACTGTTTTGGAAATGTTTTCTGATTGACAGTAAATATTGACTACATCCTAATAAATACTCCATTTGTGTGGATCACAGTCATTCAAAATAGATACTTTGAAAGAAAAATTAGCATTCATCAACCCCTACTATATGCTGAATCCCTGTGCTATGCAATTCATGAATGTTGTCATTTAATGTTTTAGACAAACTTTGGAGGAAGGGCATTTCTTTCCAGGACAAAGACTCAAGAGAGGTTAGGTGGTTTTGTCAAAGCATGTGCTGTTTTCACTCCAACATGCTTACTCCTGCCTTTGACAAAGATAAAAAGCAGGAGGGTAAGAAATAGCAGTTAAGAAAGTTTAACATTACTTATGCTGAAAAATCAGCTTCCCTTCTCCCAATTCTTTAAATCCCCTCTCACCAACACTTTAGTCATTTCTAATGATTTAAGTAATTTTAAATAGCTTAAAACACTTAGACTTCAGTTTTAAACAGTAACTTCCAATTAATTCAGTTACACTTAACTGATGTCGGGAAACAACTGTTATGTCTAAAAGTAAGAAAAAAAAAATCATCATCATAAATACTGATAGCCTGCTTCTTATGTGTCAGGCTCTTTAGTAGTAGCTCTATATTAATATATACCAACTTGGCGCTTTGCAACTATTTTTTCTTGTTATTGTCCTCCTCAGGGATGAAATTCAATTAACCTTATTAATTTGAATTTGAATTAACTTCAATTTTACTACAATGAGAAACATTAAATAAGCTTTTTTAAAACATTATATAAGTAAGGAATAAGTTTTTGTCAGGCAGAGTTGAGCTGCTGCTGCTGCTTCTAAGTCGCTTCAGTCGTGTCCAACTCTGTGGGAACCCAAAGACTGCAGTCCACCAGGCTCCCCCGTCCATGGGATTCTCCAGGCAAGAACACTGGAGTGGGTTGCCATTTCCTTCTCCAATGCATGAAAGTGAAAAGTGAAAGTGAAGTCACTCAGTCATGTCTGACTCTTCGAGACCCCATGGACTGCAGCCCACCAGGCTCCTCCGTCCATGGGATTTTCCAGGTAAGAGCTGAGCTGAGAGCACCACAAACCATTCTAATGTCTAAGATCTTTTCACCCTCCAACAATAGCCCTCTTGGTGAGAATACGTATACTAACTCAAATCATTTGATGCTTACCCTAAGAGTGAAGTCAGCCCTAAGAGTGAGTCCTGTGATTAGTCTACCCACTTTACAGATGAGAAAACAAAGACCTTCAGAGGTTAAGTAAATTAAGTAGCTAAAGTTTCCAGGCTGTACCGTCTTAACCGTTTTGCGCTGTGTTGTTTCTGACGCTTTAGTCATTCATACCAGTGGATGCCTTTCTATAAATACATTTTACACTGTCTCAAACAGTAATCTTTGTTAGCAACGTGGTTGAGTCTGTCTGAGTCTGTCCTGTTTGTTACCTCCTAGTTAACATACATTTGAGTTCTGGCCTTGGCATACTTTGTAGATCTCAGCCTGAGCCCTTTACTCTGTCCCCTGTCTCAACACTTTACTCTTTTATCAACTTTAATCCTTTAGATAACCTACTCCTGAACTCAGCAAGCAATCCATATATTCCAAAGTGCATGCATGTCCTGAGTCACTTCCCAGATAATCTCCCATGGCAGCATAAATTCTGGGTGGGTGTTCAACATCTCATCACACTTTTGAAAATCTATTAATATCATTTAAATGTTTCTTTGAAATAATTCTAGATTAATGGACAAAACAGTGAATCAGATGGACCCCCTTCTGTGAAACCTAAGAGATTAACAGAAAGATTTGTATGTAACTTAAGGTGCAAACTAGACAGAAATATTGAAATGATAGCTGGAAGGCACTGCTGCCTGAAGATCAGTTAGAGACGAAGATAAAATATTTTGGAATCTGAGCAGGATTATAAAACAGATGCAGTTTTTCCTCGGTGACTTGCCTCTCACTGAAGTCTTCTCTCTCCCCTGTATCTTTACATTTTTTGTTCTCAGCATCCTCAATATTCTCTTCCTCAGCAGTTCTGAGACTGACTTTCAAAGCCTTTAATTCACAATAAGTTATAAAAGACCAATAATTGCTTCAAGTAGTATTCCTTCCCAGAGGATTTGCAATTTGGCAGAAATTGAAGCTTAGACGTTAAGGGTGACAATTTCAACTCAGGGTGAGGAAATTCACAGGAGGGCTTTACTGATGCGCTCCTGGAAGCCTCCCCAGATGGCTGTAGACTACAGACTCACCCATAGGCCTGTTTCTCAGGTTCCAAATCAAATTGAGTGTTGGTTTCATGAGATTGCCTATGTATCACCTTTTCCAAGATGTGAACTCCGTGCTATGTGAAGTTCACCTTCTCCTGGCTATTGTGTCTTGTTATGAAACCATGTCTTGACTCGGTCCTGAGAGAAGGCTATGGGCCCAGTGATGAGTGAGATGGCTTCGGCTCTTGGCTCCTCCCAGTGGCCGTGTGGGTGGTCTTGCTTGCCTTAGTTTCTCCATCTGTTTTAGTGGAAAGGATCTTAACATTGTAGGAGATCCCAGAACGGAATGTGCTGTATAAACACAAGGCAATGTTGTTACAATAAATAGCAAATTAGTGACTCTAGCTTAAATTTCCTACACTTGAGGACTTGTGGGTGGACCAAAGAATCAGAAATTGTCACTAGGAAAAAAAAATTTCCTTCCTCTTATTTTCTGACAACAGAATTTGAGGATTTTGGCTACCATCTGTTGAGAGACTCAATTCTGCCTCTCCCAGTGGAAGGCTGCAAGGGGGGTTGCAGTAGAGTCTGGCATTCTCTTAATGAGCTGGCTTGTTGAGATCTGCCTCAAGTGTTCTAACCTGCATCTCTAGCTTTTCGGTTTTCTAATTTTTACAGATCTCTCTCTCTTTTTTTTTTAATTTAAAATATCCTGTTGAAATATGTTGCTGTATTAAGATTGACATTTCCTGTTAGGAAAGATGAGAATGTCTCCATTGTGATAGTCTAGCTTCCTTATGGAGACAATCTCACACATATAGAAAGTTATGCTTGCTGGTGTTGAATGGCATTACTGTTTTAGGTGATTCTGTTCTGAGAGATTCTGTTTCCATTTCACATCCCTCCCTCACCCCTCCAAGGATCCATAAGTGGGCAAACAGATCCTCCTTTCTCACCCGAGAGTGATAGTTTAAGAAACAGAGAACAGCAACTTTCTGCCCTGAATCTGCCCTGATCTTAAGATTTGTCCCATGCAGTGTGCCATCATTTATTGGGGGGCAATAATATCTGTCTTGTCCATCTAACTAGTCGTCTTGAAGCTCCAATGACATTTGAAGATTTTTTATAAACTTGAAAAGATCTGTAAAAGTGACACATGAGCGATAGCGAGTGTGAGATTGAAACTAGAGTAGACCTAGCTAGCTTTTTATGATGCCTGGGTGAGAACGGCCCCTGAGTTTATTGGGCCAAGAATAAACTTAGCCTTTGACACAGTTCAGGCTCCACCATGGTCAGGATGTGACTTTTTGAGCTCCTGTCCCAGTTGGAATAGAGTGGAGCTCAGGAGTGGAGAATGAAGCAAGTTTATTAGGACATTCTACTCTGTGTATTCCACAGTGGTTTGTCCAACCTGACTGTAAACAGCAGCTGGAAGACATTCTGCTGAAGCCCCATGTGTATCCATGGATTGTGCAGCTTGGAGTTCAGGGGAAAGTCTTGAGCTGTAGAGACTTAAAAAAAAGCCAAAAAACTGTTTTCAGGAACAAGGCCACTACCTATGCGAGATTCATGAACTTAAAACACTCTGGGACTCAGTTTATTCTGTGTGGCAGGGTTGTTTTAGAGATTAATTGAGATAATGCACATGGAATNCAGTCCAAAGCTCCCTCCCCTGTAAATCCTGGACTGCACTTTGCTTTCACCAAGGTGACAGCCAAACTCAAGTCTTAGGAACACTTGCATGATTTGCCTTTTTTCCCCCTTTATCCAGAAAATACCACCTCTCAAAAAATGTGAAAAAAAATTAGAACAAATTCAAGGGACAAGTCTTCTGGAATGGGAAGGATTAATGTAATGATGAAGCACTATTTTTAAGGAAGTGAGGCTTTGCCAAGGTCATGTTCATATACTAATCAGAACTAGATGTATTGATGCTAATCATGTTTGGCAAAGACTCGGATTTAATGAATAGACAAGAACTATTTGAATTAGCAAGTCAAAGCATGAATCCAACCAGCTACAAAGCCCTGCTTAACAAGTCATTTCATTTTGCTTATGTGAGTACAATTATTGAAGCTCTTTAAGGTTTTTATGATCCAACGTGAACAGCTATCTCTTCCTATATTCTTATGTATGCTATTCCTCACTTCAGTTCAGTTGCTAAGTTGTGTCTGACTCTTTGCGACCCCATGAATTGCAGCACGTCAGGCCTCTCTGTCCATAACCAACTCCTGGAGTTCACTCAGACTCACATCCATCTAGTCAGTTATGCCATCCAGCCATCTCATCCTCTGTTATCCCTTTCTCCTCCTGCCCCCAATCCCTCCCAGCATCAGAGTCTTTTCCAATGAAACAACTCTTCGCATGAGGTGGCCAAAGTGCTGGAGTTTCAGCTTTANGGGACAAGGGTTTCTAAAGGAGAAGACTGGCGAGGCTTTCTGGCCTGTGGCAGGAAATGATGGTACATTCACTCTGGCTGGAGCTGAGGGGTGTATGTGCGCCAGGAGGCAGGTAAGATGGGGAGGTACAGAGGAGGAGTCTGATAAGGAAGAACCCTGGGACCCAGGTCTTGATGCACTGCCTGTGTCATACCTGAGCATGTAGGCTTCAGCTTGCATGTGTTAGAGACTACAGAATAGCGTGTACTTATTAAAGGAGGATGCTGCAGAGCTACCATGAGCTGCACATGCAGTCTGATACTCCTCATCACCCCTTCCAAGATGAGACAAGGATTTTCACTAACCCAGTGAGCTTCTTACCTAAGCAGTCCACCACATTCCAGGGTGGCTGGGCTTGGGGCCAACTCTGGGGCTCTGGCAAAAGTAGAGATATTTGCCAGGTGAAGCTTAAGAAACCTTCTGAGAGTCAACTCACATTGGTCTCATCTGCAACAATAAACATTCAAGTTGGAAAAGCATTTATTGGGCACTACTGTGTTCAACACTGTGCCAGGTGCAAGGGAGAAATCAAGACAAGTAATGGCAGTAGCTGCCTCTCATCGAGCCTTCGGTGTGGCTTTGGCATGGCCGTGTGTGCTCCACTTGGGTTAACTCCTTTAAACACTCCTCTGAGATGGTGGTGTAATCCCTTTTCCTCATAGCTCGGAATGAGCAGTGTTGCATATACGCCTAGTCTGCAGAGGAGCTGGGCTCTCAGACTCAGGTGCCCAGGACCAAGAATCCATGCTTCAGTGCCTGCTTGTGCCATGTGATGGAAACAGACGTATACATGACTAAATGAATGGAAGATGGAGACTTGAGAGTAAAGGAAATTGTGGGAAATAATGTAGACTAGAATTAGGTTCCTTTTTCAACTGGGAAATGAAAATAAAATGTTTATTACAGGATATGAAATAAAACATAAAAAATTTAAAAATCTTTCTTTTGCTTACTTTTCTTAAATCCTGAATCAGAAGAATCAGTCAGGGCAGATGTCAGATTCTGACAGGCTTATGAATTGAAGGAGAAATGAAAGAAGGGGGAGGAATTAAGATTAGTTTGAAAGAACCAAAGATAAGGGAAACTAAACAGGCTAGACTCTGGAAGGGGTGAGAAGTCTGAGAAAGCTCTGTGGGCAGCTAATCATTGCAAGGAAGTGGGGGTGGGAGAAGCAAAGCCACAGAAACTGTCACAGAAAAAACTAACTTGTAATATTCAGGGAAAACGTGATCATGGGGGAAAGCATAATTAAGGAGAGAGAAAAGGATACTTGAAATACTGAAGATTGCAAATTTGATCTTGTTGGTCTAAAGTTGGGTTTATTCGTTTTATTTATCACAAGTTTGCCTTTGTTAACTCCCCCAAATCATGTGTGTGGAAGAGAGGAAGGACAGAGTGAGCATCGGGCATCCTCAGGACTCCCGCCATGCTGTTTGCTTATATATAACAGCTGTTTGCCTAGTGCATGCTAGCACCTCAGATCTCCACGAGGTTCCATGATGAATTCTAATCTTCCAGAATTTTGAGAGTGAAAAGGGGTGCAGGTGACACCAGGACAACAGGCTTGAACTGCAGATGTCCTGGTCCAACAGGGACATCTGATCACTCTGTCCATGATGATTAAGGCTCTCCACAGGCTTAAATTATGTTATTGACTGCCTTATTAATCAAACTGCAATCTGCATCCAATCACAATGAAAAGTGGAATGGTGGAATGCTGAAGGACTGGGTCAGGCAGCAAGTACCAGCAAGGACAGTTTCTTGCTAAATCTAAGAGAAGAGCTTGATTCCACCAGTTACTGTCGCCCCAACTGAGTCTTATGTGATTGGACTGAGCCTGGTTTCTGTTACTATGTAGCCTTATGTCCCTGACAAGGCACAGATGGTGGAGCTGATGTACCTCTGCAGGGAAATGATTCAGGGTTGCACTGACTTGATACAAAGTGACTTAGCTCCAGAGAACATCCAAGAGATTTAGAGCTTTTTAGTCAACTGTGACATTTTCTTAACAGTTTAATTGAGCAATTGGTTGATATTTTAGAATTCGTTCTCTCATTAAATCATTTAAAGGAGTCTCCAAAATGGCAGCCACAGGTGGCCACTGTGTACTTGGCATGTAGGTAGTACAGCAGGGTGTGTGCTCAGCCCTGTCCAACTCTTTGCAACTCTGTGGACTATAGCCTGCCAGGCTCCTCTGTCCAAGGGATTCTCTAGGCAAGAATACTAGAGTAGGTTCTAGATCTCTCCAGAAGATCTTCCCAACCCAGGGATCTAACCCGCATCTCAAGTCTCTTGCATTTGCAAGCAGCTTCTTTACCACTAGCACCACCTGGGAAGCCCATAGCTAGTACAGCTGTGGACCTCAATTTTTAAATGTACTTAATTAAATTTAAAACTTATCCTTGATCCAGTTTTTGGAAACTGGATTTAGGTATCTTTGATACAATTTGGGTATGTGAATCTACTATTTATCCTGCCAATTTTATGGCATCTAAATACAGACCAAGTATTACCAATGAAAATTTGATATCCTAATTGAGATTTGTTGTAATGGTAAAGTACATACCTGATTTTAGAGACTTAGAACCAGAAAACAGAATGTATCTCATTAGTATATTAAATGTATCTCATTAGTATATTAAAATAGCTTGTTAATAATTTCTTATATTGCTTACATGATGAAATGATAATATTTTGGAGTAGTGTTAAAAATTATTAAAATTCATTTCACCTGTTTCTTTTTGTTTTTTAATGGGTGGGGCCTCTAGCAAATTTAAAACGATGCACATGGTGGCTTTCTGCTTTTAATGAGTAGCTCTGATTCAGGTGTTGATTACCTACAGTGTCTCCGGCTCTGAGCTTTCCACAAACAGGCTTGGAAGCAGCGAGGTTCCTGCCCTGGTCGAGCCTAGGGTCCCTGTACAGAGGGTGGAAAATAAACAGATACAGACAAATAAGCAGCATTATTCAGACTGTGGTGCTGCAAAGCAGTTATGCAGGATGGTGCTGGACTGATTGGTGGAGGGAGGCCACGTTTAGAGAGTGTGGTCGGGGAAAGCCTCCTGGGATAAAGGGATGAACTGGCCTGAGACCTCGGAGGATGAGGAATTTCTGGGGAGATCATAGAAGGTTTCTTTGAAGAGAAGATCTTCGAGCTGAGCCCTGAAGGGTGGGTAAACTGTGCTTCTTTAGTTCATTCAGAAAGACTTCTTGGGCTACTGGGTCAAAAGGAGGATGTAGAGAAAGCGCCTGGCTTGAGACCAGGCTTGGCAACTCGGAAGGCTCAGCTCCAGCTGGGCCAGGGGCCAGGCCATCAGCCAGCACATGAGAGAGTCTGTTGGCAGATTCACCCTCCTGCAGCCAGCGGGATGTTCAAGCTAGGAATGTGACAGGGTGGCCCTTCCATAAGACTCCAGACGCTTTCAGTTTTGGCAGCCGGGTATTCACAGCAGAATACACAGTAGATTTTAAAGCTGTGGTTTGTGCCTGGCTCGGTTGTTCTGCCTAACGTTGGAAAGGGGTAGAACACGCTGAAGTAGTTATTGTCCTCTGCTCTCTGAAGACTCGGACTGAGAACCAGCATTTGTGATGGACACACATAGTAGGCCCATCTGTAAAGAATGGCTCTGTCAGCAGGTTCCATGGAACTGGTAAGACATCACCCACAGCTGGGTAGTTCAGATTGAAATGGGACCAACAAAAATGATGAGTGGTGCCAGAGTGCTTATTGGGCCTCTCCAGGGACTCAGCACTGGTCCTGTCTTGCTTCTTAAGAAACGGTGTGTGTCATGATCAATCGCATGGGTTTTTGAGGCAGGTCTTGTCTTAATCCTGCCTTGCCAGTCCCTAGCTGTGAGAACATGGGCAGAAAGCTAAACCTGTCAGAGTCTCAGCTTCCTCTTTGCTGATCACACCCTTTACATGATGCTAACTGACCTCCTAGGGCTGTTGTGGGGATTAAGCAGCCACCAGGGAGGCCCCAAGATGTATGCCTAGAGTCTCGCTGATAGAAAGTGCTTGATAAATTATAGCTATTATTATTATTGGTATCATTTTCATTATTCTCATTTTTCTTTCTTTTATTCATTTTAAATACCATATAACAGCAGAGTTAAAGGATCAGCTCAGGCCCATGGCTCACTGGTTAGCCTTTTGGGGATACTTTATCTGACAATCTGGGGAGAAATAACGTAGTCTTGGCTTTCATCGGCTGCAGGCTCTGGCAAACCTATGGAAATCACAGCTTTCCTCTGACATTATTCTCACATTTCCAGTTCTAACAATTTACAGTGAAAATCTAAGGAGCTTTTGTGTCTAATATAAGCAACTTGGAAGTAGAATTACAAGGAGGCATCTTCACCTGAATCGTTTTGTTGGCAATGATTGCCCCGCTGCATTCTGACATTTAGCATTCCTGAGGTTCTCAGCCAATTCAGAGAGTCGTGGACTCTGTGCCAGGCAAGGAAGTGCAGGTAGTATCAGAGTGTTTAAAGTTCATTTTTACTTTTGGCTAAAGAATAATTGAATGATGGCTTACAATGTAGCAGAAAAGTGTGGACAGAGCTGTGGGTTTGCATCCCAGCTCTGCGTGGTCTCACGGGTAACCTTGAACTTTGCTTAGCTCTTTGAATCTCCGTTTCTTTATCTGGGAAATGGACAGAACTTCCAACCTTTTGTTGGAGACTAGAGACGGTCTGGGTAGAGTACCGGAACTAGATAGTGCGGTTCTTGGTGAGCGGAGCTGTTGGCACTGGTGACTGAATTGTTCTGTCTCAAGAGAGTACGTTTACATGTGGAGGGTTGAGATGGCTCAGGCCAGGATACTGGGAAAATGTAAATTCCCCGCTTAGGTAGATCATATTGTAACAGGGTAAAAGTTCTTTGGCCAGAATACAAACAAGTGAGTGTTCCAAGAGTTTCTTATATTACCATTTTTTCTTTCTTCTTCTTTTTTTAACTTTTTTACCTCAAGACAGTGACTATTTACATTGCTTGACTAATATGTTTGGAACTTTGAGAGTATTCTCAGAACTCTCTTCTTGACATTATCTCCATGTACTTGAATATTTTTACACACATCTTGGCTTAGAATCAATGAAACAAAACTTGTGTTTAAAACACAGTTGTAAAAAATGCCAACAGTGGGGTGAGTTACGGGGTGGTCAGCCCAACCAGAGAGCGGCTGCCTCCACCAAGCAAGGCTTCCTTCGTACCTGGGTTGTTTGTCCATCGTATATTTGATGGTTACTAGGCGTGTGTTGTGTGTGTTTTACGTATGACTGAGGGAATAAAGTCCACAAATGCCAAGGATGACTAATAACAGCGTCATTTCAGTCTGATGAGTGCCATTATTAATTCATGGTTCATTTCCAATTCACGTGTTAAGTCCTCCCTTCATATCTGCTCTATATGTTTGCAAGGCTGTTTCCTTGTAGGCTCACATCTTTTCTTTAAACTTTTTGTTTTGAATTGGGTTCATAGCTGACGAACAAACAATGTTGTGATAGTTTCAGGGGAACTGTGAGGGGACTCAGCTGCACATGAACATGCATCCATTCTCCCTCAAACTCCCCTCCTACCCAGGCTTAGGCTCACATTTTATGTGTTGTTTTTCCTAGGTTCATATTTTAAGTCAGTTTATTTTCAAACTTTAGAAAGCCAAGTTTTCTCTAAATAGCACCTTTGTCTCTTCCTGCCCCTGTAGAGGGGTCATTATCTGTATTGGTTCTGTTTGCATGTAAAAGCCAAGTGTCAAGTATTGGACTGTGTAATGTTGGTCAAAGGACAGGCCTCGGAGGAGGAAGAAAGACCTTCCTTATCACAAATGAACTCTACCCTCGCTTGGATTCAAGTTCCTCATTTGTAAAATGAGAGGTTTGAGCTAGATAATTTCTACGATACCTAGCCAAAAGGCAAAGGATCCATGGCGGAACATGAGTCTGCTAACCAAGCATGCCGTGGGCCTGGATTCCATGTTCATTGGTGACTTTTTTGGTGAGGATGTGTCCCCCTTTCTTTCTTTGGTGTATGAAGCAAAGGCTAATAGATGCAGAAAGCTAGCTAGCATTTTGCTTGTTTAGTCACTGATTCCAGAATAGGAAGGGATTCTTGGGAAGAACAATATCCTGCACTCTGCACCTGCCACCCGAGGGCCACAGGTTCCCAGGAGTGACGGGGTTTATAGTCAGGAAGTAGACGCCAGCCTGTGAGCTGTGGTGAGCGCGTTAGCGAAAGGCGGCAGAGCGTGGATGACATGCATGGTACAGTGTGCAGATGCACAAACAGGGAGCCAGTCCCTGCCCACAAGGGGGTGTGCCCTGTAATGCCATCTTGACTGCTTTTGCCTCTCAGCCCCTGTATCAGTAAGTGCATCTGGAAGTTAGCTCCAGGGTTAATGCCTTAGATGCATATCAGCCTGTACTGAGGCTGGGCTGGAAGGGGCCCTGGAGGTAGGTTAGAGGAAGGAGAAATCTCTGCAGAAGTCCTGACAAGAGTCAGTTTCAGTGGGTTGTTTATTGGCTAGGAACTGGCCAAAATGCCTCTGAGAGATTGCTTAGACTGGTGATTGGGAAATCAAAACTCTGACAGTTTCATCCTTTTCTTGATGTGAGGTAGCTGGAGAGGGAAAAATGACTTCATGGTTGTCACCTGCAGTGCTTCCCTGGCCAATTTTTTTTCAGTAGCCACTTACAAATAGAGTATTTATTGGATATTCCACCCCAAAAGAGAGCGACTTACCACCCCAACCTGTGGGAATGTGCTCTTGAAAAAAATCTCACTTCTTGTTATATAGTCCTATGAATGTCAATTAAATTCAGTAACTCCATGTTTGAACTCGCAGAGTGTCCTGCTAGTATGTCAGTAAACATATTTGACAGTTTGGTCTCAAGATGGTGAGGGGATTGGAAAGGTACTATTTTCTACAAATACCTACTGCTGTGTGCCTTGGCTCTCTGCAAGTCAAGGTAACCTAAATTAAATAGATCAGCCACGTTGGCAAGGATGTATAGGAAGTGTTTCTCTCTAGAATTAAATCTAGAGCCATTTAGTTTTGGAAAACTAGTTCTGCCTCTTCATGGCTTCTGGTTCTCTCCACGCAGGGCACAGTCAGCCTCAGTAAACAGAGCGTCTAGGAGGAAGGAGATGAGCCATTCCTCTGGAGCCTCACTGCCAATACAAGGTGATAGTTTTTAGCCAAGGCCTGGAAGGAGCCATGATGTGCCTTAGATGTTCAATTTTCACCAGCACTCCTTTGGGTGCTGCTGCTGCTACTGCTAAGTCGCTTCAGTGGTGTCCGACTCTGTGTGACCCCATAGACAGCAGCCCACCAGGCTTCCCTGTCCCTGGGATTCTCCAGGCAAGAACACTGGAGTGGGTTGCCATTTTCTTCTCCAAAGCATGAAAGTGAAAAGTGAAAATGAAGTCGCTCAGTCGCGTCCGACTCTTAGCGACCCCATGAACTGCAGCCTACCAGGCTCCTCTGTCCATGGGATTTTCCAGGCAAGAATACTGGAGTGGGGTGCCATTGCCTGAGGGTTCCTATTTTCTCTGTTGTTGATCCACTTCACAAGACATTGTGTAGCAGGAAGAGTGTACTGCAGCTTTCTAAAGATGCCAACATAGAACATTTTAGAACAAGGGACCTTTGCTAAGACATACACTCCTTGGTGTTGTAATAACTGCACCCCCTGGGCTGTAGTCTCCTAGAGGGCAGACCAGCCTGATCCTTAATTGCCAGCAATTAACTAAATTGTCTTGCCTACTCTGGGAAGTTAGAGGCCTGTGGGTGGATTCACTGATGAAACACCAATGCCTGGCATCTGGTAGGTGCTCAGAGAAGGGGTCTCTAATTGGGTTGATATGACAACTTATTAGCAAGGACCACCTGTGTCAAGCAAACATGAGGTCAGTCTCAGGAACTAGGCCAGCTGAGCCAAGGCCTCAAATGCCAGTGCAAGTCTGTTACAAAGTTCTGTTCTATTCTTTCTGTGTCTACAGGCAAATTGATTCAGTTAGCAATAACACTTTCGGTAAGTCCTTTGTCAGCCAGGTAATCTGCTAAATGCCAAGGACGCTGACATGAGAAGTATAGTCTCTTCCTTCTAGGAATGTAAGTTTTCATCGGGAAACCCAACAAATCAATAGTTCAAAGGTTTGTAATAATGGTTGTAGTAGAGATAAACGTAGGTTTCTCAGAATACACCAGAGGAGGAAAGACACCTTCACCAAGAAGGTGTTAGGATGAAAGAATTTACCCACTGGGGTCCTCTGGCAAGAGTTTGGAAGAGGAAAGAAATGAGGACCAAACATTATAGAAATCCAACCAGGAAATTATTAGGGAGTTCAGTGAGAAAGATATGAGAGAATGAGGCTCTGAGTTAGGGTGATGGCTGTGGAAATGCTGAAAAGTGATCAGATCTGATCCATCAGTGGTGAGGAACATTTGATTCGGTTTGTGGGATCTTTTTGTGACCTTCTTTATCGTGAGCTTATTTAATTATTTATATTATCTTAGAAGTCATCATATACCTTACTTCTTTTTAAACTTTGCTTTGGTAAACTCTAAGACATATATGTTCATTAGAATTGTTCCTTGGAAGGCCTGGAAACCACTTGAATGGGGAAACATCATGACTGCCCTCAGTGGAATTCTGGCATTCTCGCTTTCCTTGGTTCTAGTCTTCAATCCCAGGCTACTGCTGATTAGTCCAGAAGGAGAAAACAGTTGGAAAGTTTGNAAAAAATTCACAGCTCAGTACACAGAAACTCACAATGAACTCGATAGAGTAAATTTTCATCAAACTCCATCTACATTTACAATATATGTCTCTGAGTGTGTGAGTGCATATGCTTGTGTTATTTTAATATAAACTACTTTATTGTGGATTTCAATGAATACTAAAACACATCGAGACATATGTTTTTTTATTTCCATTAATACAACCCACCAATTTTTCATATTTCAGTACACAGAAACTCACAATGAACTCCATAGAGGAGAACTTGCAGTAGGCATATTTTCTGAATGTGAGATTAGAAAGTAGCAAAAAAAATATAACCTCAATGCTCATGTAATAACCTAGTCATTTCTAACTTTGAAGAAAAAATAAAACTCTTAAAAGAGATTGGATCTGAGAAAAATAACTAGCCAGGTGTTTACAACTTTGAACTAGTAATCGGTTCAAATATACAGGATATCACTTGGAAGAAAAGTAAAGTAAAGTAAAGTAAAGTCACTCAGTCATGTCTGACTCTTTGCGACCCCATGGACTGTAGCCTATTAGGCTTCTCCGTCCATGGGATTTTCCAGGCAAGAATACTGGAGTGAATTGCCATTTCCTTCTCCAGGAGATCTTCCCAACTCAGGGATTGAACCCAGGTCTCCCACATTGTAGGCAGACACTTTACCATCTAAGTCAATTACACAGAAAAAAAGTTATGACCAACCTAGATAGTATGTTGAAAAGCAGAGATATTACTTTGCCAACAAACGTCTGTCTAGTCAAGGTTATGGTTTTTCCAGTGGTCATGTATGGATGCGAGAATTGGACTGTGAAGAAAGCTGAGTGCTGAAGAATTGATGTTTTTGAACTGTGGTGTTGGAGAAGACTCTTGTGAGTCCCTTGGACTACAAGGAGATCCAACCAGTTCATTCTAATGGAGATCAGCCCTGGGTGTNCTTGATATACAACTTGAGGGCATCCAGTTTTTGCAAATACAGATCTGGGAATATCTTGAATGATTTATACACAGAGTTGCAGGATTGGTCAAAGAGAATCAGAATCTATTAAGTGATTAACACTTTGTTTTAAGGCAAAATTGTCATTTTGATAGTTATCTAAAACTTCAGCTCTATTAAGGGCAGAATGAGGTGTAATTTTAAATGCTCAATGGATTTTATTAATTATCTTGCCTTGGCTTTCAAATTGCTTAGAGGACAATTATTCAAAAGGCAAATACATGTAGAATGAAGTCATGCCATGATGTTTTTAATGCTGTGATAATCTTGATCCCAGAGTGAAGCTGGAGGAAATTCTGTGCTGTCCCAATTTAATCCCTGCCTTAAGACTGCATTTAATCAAAAGTGTGAATTTAACTCCAGGTAGCATGCAGACAGTAGAATTAGTTTTAGGTACTTTAGAATTCCATTTCCTTTTAATACTTTTAAGCAGTCAAAATTGTTTTTGAATTTCCTCTCATTGCTTGCACTAAGTGTCCTAAAGTTTACAATAGAAGAACCCGAAACCCACCTTAAAAAATGTGAGATTCTTTGCCATTTAAGTATCTAAAATTAGCCCATGTGCTAGGTGCATCTGTGTGCTTGCATACACAAACACACACTTTTCTTCTTCTTCTTTTTTTAAAATAAAAATTGAATTCTGTTTTTATGCACTGGAAAGCAATTTGGCATGCCTAGGAATAGGGAGTTTGTTTTTTTTTTTCCCAAGAGGACAAATTACACTGGTCTCAAAAGACAGATATCTTATATTTGAATCAAATATAATGTGTCATGCCCTCAAGGGATTTTAAGAACGTTTAGGAAGTGACACATCAATGGGAAAAAGAACCTAAAATCTTCTGAGATTATCTTTCCTGGAAAGGTAAAGCAATATATATATTGGGTTGGCTAAAAAAGTTCATTTGAGTTTTTCCTTAACTTTTTGGCCAACAACAATTTGTTTTTATTGAACATAGGGGGAAAACTACTGCTTGTGGGTATTATTACTAGTGCCTAGGATGAGCGGTCTTGAGTTTAGAAGATAAATGTTCCTTAAAGGAATATGCCCCAGCTTGTTTTTTTCTTATCAGTTTGGCACCTTTTCTCATTTTGCTTTGAGCTGGTTTCAGTCATTTTCTTGTTCTTATATTCCCCCTCTGCAACTGCTTTTAAAATCATGCTTCTACTGTGTGCTTTGCTTTTGGACAAGTTGTTGACCATTTAAATATTGGAGATGCTCTTTATTAATCTGGGTGGATGCTTCCTTTAGCGTTGTGGGATTCATTGACTTTATTTAACCCTGGGCTCTTGTAGTTTGTGAAAGACTGCTAGTTTCTATGATAATATTCCAAGTTCTTGTCCTGTGTCAACCACTACTTCATTCATGTATATTTATCCACTTTAAGTTAGACACTGTCTTTTGTTCTTCCAAGACTTAGATTGGTGTTGTAGAAGAAATGGTCCCATCTCAGAAGTCAAAAGTCTGTACAGCACTAGATTTCAAGCTGGGGATTAAGCCAAGAAGGGTTCCATGATACCTTAAAGTAGGTTTATTATCCTACTTTAAGAAAGTACCATCCTATTCAATGCTAGTAAAGTAAAAACTCTTGTCCTATCATCTTCCTTTTGTGAACTGTGAAATTTTGTTTGATAGAGTTAAGCATATTCCCTTCTTAGCACTCTTTCCTGTTTAAAATTTCCTGCAGTTTTTTTTAATAGCTAGAAGACCTAAACATACCTAATAGAAAATGTATTAATTCAATGTAAAAATAGTATGTATCCCTCTACACCTGTTTATTGAGAGCCTATTGTCAAGCATTGCCCTTGATACTAGGAATACTAAAACTAGTTTCTTTCTTTCAAGAAAGTGGGGAAAAAACATGCAATTCAAATTCAAGGTATTAAGTCCTGTATGAGCCTGCATGCATTTATGTAGCACAATATGTTTGGAGCTTCACAGCAATAATGTTATTTACAGATGAGAATATGGAAAGTTAAGATGTACGTGGTTTGCTCAAGGCAGCCAGGCTAGTGATTGGTGACATTCTATCAAGAACTTGGGCGGCATACTTTCCCAGTTCATTATTCTGCACTGCCTGCCTGTGACATAGTCTAGCCTAACTCTGTCTGTTTGCTTGTAAGAAGAATACATGGTAGATACTTTTACATATAGCTCCAGAAATAGTCTCCTTGCTTTTTTAACATAAACTAATTTAACGTGAAATTGTCTTGCAAAATTTGTCCCAATATGCTATCCTTTTTTTCATGGAGTTGCAGAGGTGGTAATTGATAAGTCCTAGATAGCTGAATTAACTTCCCTGTCCTTCACTATCTCACAGAGTTTGCTCAAACTCATGTCCATTGATTCGGTGATGCCATCCAACCATCTCATTCTCTGTCGCCTCTTCTCCTGCCGTCAATCTTTCCCAGCATCAGAGTCTTTTCAATGAGTCAGCTTTACACATCAGGTGGCCAAAGTATTGGAGTTTCAGCATCGGTCCTTCCAATGAATATTCAGAGTTAATTTCCTTTAGGATTGACTAGTTTGATCTCCTTGCCATCCAAGGGACTCTCAAGAGTCTTCTCCAGCACCACAGTTAAAAAGCATCAATTCTTCAGTGCTCAGCCCTCTTTGTGGTCCAACACATCTGTACGTGACTATGGAAAAACCGTAGCTTTGACTATATGGACCTTTGTTGGCAAAGTGATGTCTCTGCTTTTTAATATGCTTTCTAGCTTTGTGATAGCTTTTCTTCCAAGGAGTAAGTGTCTTTTATGTCATTACCCTTTTCCTATGGTTGAATGCTTCATACTTAGTTTCCTTTCTGTCCTAGGAGTCATTTTATAATTTCTCCTCTATTTAGATGACATTGAACCTGTGGTTTTTATATCAGTATAATTGAAAGAACAGAGTCTTCCTCAAAGCTCCTTACTGGACCAGTTTGTAGTGGCTAGAATCGCAAGAGCATTGTCAAGATGGTGTTCTGCCCAAGGCCTCATGCTTTAGAGGGCCTCATTGAACATTTTTTTTCAGCTGAGTTTTTGTCCCTATCAGCTGAGGAGTTGTTGGGATCTGGGAAACGTGCCCACCCTGAACCTGTGTCTTTTAGACCATTTTCCCTGGTAAGCTGGAGCCCAGTGTTAGCTGACCAGATGAGTGGGAACCAATTTGCATGACCTGTGTCAATCTTTTTCCTTATCCATCCACTGGAGGGCGAAATGTACTCCTGGTATATCCACCTCTAGGCCTTGAAGGGATTGCCATGGGCATCTGTGGCACACAGATAAGTCAAAATAGAGATGCATAGTGTTTTAGGACCTTTGCATTAGTTATTCACATCTTCCTTGAGACATTTATATGACTAACTTCTTCTTATTCAGGATTCTTTTAAAATATCACGTCTTTCAAAGAGACCTTTCTTGACTGTCTTACCTAAATAGCTCCCTCCTCCATAATCACCCTGGACTACCTTATGTTATTTACTTTTTGCACCATTTAACATTATGAAAATCTATTATATAATCTTTTATTTATTTACATTATTATGGCTTAACTTCCAGTAGAATGGAAAATGCCTGAAGGCAGGAAATTGGTTATTTTGCTCACTGCCATTCTGTAGCATTCAAAACAATGTCTGCTACATGGCAGGTACTCAATGTAATATTTTTGGAGTGAATAGATGAATGAAAGAAAAGGCCTTGAAGGTGGGGAATAAATTTTACTGCTTTAATTGGATGTAACCATTTTCATTTTCCCCTCTCACTTGTCATTTTACCAGAAATGGGGAGGGGAAAAAAAACAGACAACAGTTTAGGAAATTAAAAGTGTGCAGATAAGAGTGGAATATTTGAGGAAATAAACATGACTTTAATTCTCTCAAAATAAGTGATACAGTTACAAACATAATGCCATGAGTTTTTCACAAAACGAAATAAAGCATGATTAAATTAATGACACATTTAAACATTTGGGATTCTCTTGGAGAAAGCCAGCTAATGACAGAGTTTTAGGACAGGTGAGGTTTTTACTGTGGCCTGTGTTGTCTTCTTTTACCCTGTTCTAAACATATGTGCAGTGTTTATATCACAACTTTCTTCTCAGTTACCTTTCAAAACTGTCTGATTCCTCATAGTCCTGACTAGACGGTTCTCTAAGCTTCTGATGCCTACAGTCATCAAATAGGATTCAGTGTGCCTGTCTCAAAGAAATCAAGCGAAAATTCACCTACAGATAAACAGTAATGCTTATTTTTTTACAGTATAGTTCTTGTAAATAACAGAATTTGATTATGGTTTTTTCCAACAAAAAGAGCGACTCACATCAAATAACAGTGTCAGTATTTAGTAACACCTTGATTATTTATTAGTAACTAGATAAAGGAAGATTTAAAGACTGGAGCATCCTTACCTGAATGCAGACTTTCACTGAATTCTCTGATTCTTTCACTAATTAACTGATTTCTTCATCAGTATTTGAGAAAACTTTGGGGATATGTTGGCTTCAGATTTTAAGGTTTAGAAGTAGCTTGTCAGTGCTAAATCATCTCCATCAGTCCTTTATTTCCAAAGGAAAAAAGTGCATAGCCAATATTCCCTTAAGTAGGACTTTTTGTTTTTTTTCTAAGTCAGAAGAAAACCAAGGAGAGAAATCCCTTTGTGCTCCGTTTCCCTGTTTTGTCAAAGCTGATAAAAATTGTGGAATATGGAAGCACACATATTTATTTCCTGGCATCTGCTTCATTGAGTCATAAAAGTAGTAATATAATTTACTGTATTCCTTTCTAAATATTCATCTTACATCTGCAGAGAATGACTTAAGGTCATCTGTCCACAGGAGCACCTGCCTCACCTCTGTATTGCATTTAACACGAACTTTTTATTCTCAGTCAAATCAGAGATAGACCACATACACAGATAAATATTTCAAAGCCAGAAGAGAGAGTACAGAGCGTGTTTAGTCTGTCTTCTATTATTACAGATAAAAGAGGCCCAAAAGATTTTGCAAGGTCACACAGGTGGCTGGTGGTGAATCTGAGATTATAAACCAAGTTCCCCAGATTCCAACCCATCTTCTCTTATTTACCCATCTTTTCTCAATATTGACTGTGTTATAACATACATTAAAACCACCTAAGGTACTTTTTATATACTATGGTTATCATTATTGCTTTTAAAATATGTTATAATTTAGACATTTGTTACATTGGATATTATAGGATTATATAATAGTTACCAATGGAACATGTTAAAGGAAATTTAAAATCCTTTGTATACATAACATACTTACATAGGTCAAAAGTAACAAGATATTAAAGGGTCAGAAGTAAAAGGTCCCCCTCCTGTTCCTAGATCTCAACCCAACCACCTAATTCAACCCCTCCCTCCTGACCCCCAACCGGCCAGGAAAGCAGCCAGTGTTATCAGAGTTCTCTGTGTAGCAATGACCTCAGAAAGGTGCAAAACTTGTATCTTTTATAGTCTGTGGTGCTTTCCTTTTTTTTTTTTTTTTCCCCATCTTAGGCTACATCATGGAGACTATTCTCTGTCAAGACATAAAGCCCATTTCATTATCTTTTATGGTTGCATTGTACTCCACTATGTTGATGTGTTGTTATTTAGTTAATTAATCTCTATCACTATATATTCAGGTTGTTTACTACAGTTGTTATTAGAAGGGATTCAGTAAATAGCCTTGCATTTTGACATGTGTTAATAAAAATGGAGGGCAGCAGAAATTAATGTAACACTGTAAATGAACTATACTTAAATATTTTTTAAAATGTAAGGTAAATTTCTAAAAACTGGATGACGTCTTCTTAGGATTTTTGTAGGTCATGTCCGATTACTCTCCACAGAGTTGGATAGATTTACATTCCCATCCCATTATGTGAGGATGACTGTTTTACATTCCTCCCTGGTAAAATGTCTTCGGTATTTAGAATGTTTATATCCAAAAGGTGAGTTGTGAAAAGCTTTACCTTGGTGTGGGTTTGGTTTGCTTTTTTGTATTTATATTCATGAGGTTAGGCATGTTTTTATATGTTAAAGAAACTTGGTTTACATTTTCAGCTGTTATTGTACTATTCTCTTTACCTGTTTTCCTATTGCTTTGTTTTCTTATTGAATGTAGGAACTCTCTATCTGAGGGAAAGAGCATTTTGTCTGTGGTTGTTGTTCAGTCAGTCTGTTGTGTCTGGCGCTTTGAGACCCCATGGACTACAGCACGCCAGGCTTCCCTGTCCTTTACTGTCTCCTGGAGCTTGCTCAAACTCATGTCCATTGAGTCAGTGATGCCATTCAACTGTCTCATCCTCTGTCATCCCCTTTTTTGCCTGCCTTCAATCTTTCCCAGCATCAAGATCTTTTCTAAAGAGTCAGCTCTTCCAAACAAGTAGCCAAAGTATTGGAGCTTCAGCATCAGTCTTTCCAATGAATATTCAGAGTTGATTTCCTTTAGGATTGTCTGGTTTGATCTCTTACAGTCTCACTAGTCTTCTCCAGCACAACAATTTAAAGGCATCAATTCTTGGATGATCAGCCTTCTTTATTGTCTAACTTTTACATCCATACATGACTACTGAAAAACCATAGCTTTGATTAGATGGACCTTTGTCAGCAAATTAACATCTCTGCTGTTTAATATGCTGTCTAGGTTTGTCATAGCCTTTCTTCCAAGGAGTAAATGTCTTTTAATTTCGTGGCTACAATCACCATCTGCAGTTATTTTGGAGTCCAAGAAAGTCAAGTCTGTCACTGTTTCCACTGTTTCCCTATCAATTTGCCATGAAGTGATGGGGCCAGATGCCATGATCTTAGTTGTTTGAATGTGGAGTTTTTCTGTGTGTGTGTGTGTGTGTGTGTTTTAACATTTATTTTTGGCTGTGGCTCTAGGTACAGTGAACAGGGGCTACTCTCTGGTTGTGATGCATGGGCTCTTAATTGTGGTGCGTCTTTTGTTGCTGAGCACGAGCTCTAGGGCCTGGGGGCTTTGGTAGGTGCACCCATGGGCTCGGCAGTTGTGGTGCCTGGGCTCAGTTGCTCTTGGCAATTGGGATCTTCCCAAACAGGAATCAAACTCGTGTCTCCTACATTGGCAGGTGTAGTCTTAACACTGCACCACCAGGGAAGCCCAAATGTTGAGTTTTAAGTCAGCTTTTTCACTCCTCTTTCACCTTCATCAAGAGGCTCTTTAGTTCCTCTTCGCTATATGTTTCTCTAATTTGTCTTTACCTTGTTTATGAAGTAATTTTTGCCATGCCATATTTATGCTTTATTTAGTTGAATTTATCAATTTTTCCAAATCACTTTTTTGATTTGTATTGTATGTAAACAAACATCATTCACTCTCAGGTTATTTCTTAAAATCTCCTTAAAAATGTGTTTCTTATGGTACTTTTATGGGATTATTTACTTTTGATATGATTCATTTGGAATTGATCCTAATGATTAAGATGTGGGAATGGTTTAAATCTTATTTTTCCCCCAGTTGTTTGGTGTTTCAACATCATTTATAAAGTACTCTGTTTTTCCCCATTGATTTATGATAGCAACCTTATGACCTAATCTAGTCTTGCATATTCGGTCAGTTTGTTGACTTTTCGTCCCATTCAATTGACATAGATATTAATGTTGGTAGTTATTTCAGTCATTAGCTTTAATATCTAAAGGGAAGATTTTTCCTCACTGTGGGATGCATTTTTAAAGTGACACTACATATTTTTTAAATTTCAGTTTTATTGGGGCATAATTGACTTTTAAAACTATAAAACTGTACATCATTGTGATTTGATATATTTGATCTATTGAAAGGATTTCTCCCTTCTAGTTATTAATAATTAACACATCCATCACTGCCCATATTTATCTTTTTTTTTGGTGAGAACATTTAAGTTCTACTTTCTCTTTTAACAAATTTCTATTATACAATATAGTGTTATCAGCAATAGTCACCATATTATTCCTTAGACCCTCAGACCTTATTCATCTTCAACTGAAAGTTTATATCTTTTACCAGCTTCTCCCAATTTTCCCCATTACCCCTGGCAGCCACTTTTTCTATATTTTTTATGCGTTTGACTCTTTTTATTTAGATTCCACATGTAAGTAATACATGCATTTGTCTTTCTTGTAATACCACCATTGATTTTCTGTTTATATTTTGTGATTAGCTACATAATGGGCTTCCCAGGTGGCACTAGTGGTAAGGAATCCACCTGCCAATGCAGGAGATGCAAGAGACATGGCTTTGATCCCTGGGTCAGGAATATAACCTGGAGTAGGAAACGGTACCCGACTCCAGTATTCTCGCCTGGAAAATTCCATGGACAGAGGAGCCAGGAGGGCTACAGTCCATGGGGTTGCAGAGTCAGACATGACTGAGCACACACGTACTGTCCATACTTAGATAACACAGATTCATAGGATAACATCCTTTTCTCTGATTGGTGACAGATTTCCTTCCGCATGTATATAGTATCAGAAAGTTGGTAAATTCTAAAATCATGAGATATGCATTCAGCTGAGACGGTGTAGTTAGGCTTCCCATAATCATCCATTAGCGTGCTTCGCTTGACGTGTAAAACTAACAAAAGCAAACATGTTTCAACAAAGATCCTGGAGTGGCAGATGTCCACTATTCATGTGGACCGTGTCAGCAGTAAGCTCTGAATATAGGGAGGGAGTGTCCTTAACACCATGTACCACATGTGGTGAAATTGGGAGGCTAGACTGATTTCACAGGACTGATGTTTGAAGTTTTTTTTAACTCTGACTTTAATGTAGATTCATAATATATAGGAAATAGAACATTTAGAAGTTAAACCAGTGAGGGAAAGCACACTGTTTTCCTGGGCTGGCCGTAGTTTTATGAAAATAAATTTCTAAGTGGCTTTTCTTTGCGCTGGGCTTCTTGTCAAGAGGTGAAACCTGTATAATGCATTACGTCTGAGTTTTTGTTGTTTTTTTTTAAGGTCTCAAGGACAGACATATGGATAATGGTTTAAAAATATAAGTATGGTCTTTCCAGTCATAGAAATCTTCTGCCCCAAGAGGTGCTTTTCCTACTTTCCCAAAAATGTAGGGCTCAGGACTCATAAANGAGCTGAAGCCCAAGCACCCGAGAGCCTGAGCGCCACAGCGAGAGAAGCCACTGCACTGAGAAGCAGCTGGAGAGTAGCCTCAGCTCTCCACAGCCAGAGCTAAGCGCAGCAGCAAAGACTCAGCACAGCCCAAAATAAGTAACATTATTTTTTTTTAATAAAATTTTCAACCAAAACAAGAAGGAAGGAAAGTAGGAAGGAAGGAAGAGAGGGATGGAGGGAAAGAAAGCAAAGGAAAAGCAGAGATGAAAAGGGGAAAACCACGTGGAAGAAAGGAGAAATCTAGGAAAAAATTGATTCCTCTGTGCTTTATTTTCACTGCCTGCTTTCTGAGTGTTGGCTTCACGCCCAGTTTTCCTGTCCATCCTCGTGGAACAGCAAAAATGGCCACTAGCTGCTCTGAACTTACCTCAACTTCCCAACTAATGATTCCATCAGTGGTCATGTGGGGTGGGGGATCAGCAGTGTGGGCAGCCCATCTCTTTTTTGCTGGTTCCAGGAAATATATCAGGGAAGGCTCTGGGTAGCCTGGCTTGGGCAATGTGCTGAACCCTAAACCAATCACAGCGGCCAGAGGATCCCTGCACATGGATATGATATACATATACATGAATATGCACATCATTGGTCCACCCTTGGTGCTGGGGAGTGAGGTGGGCCTCATCTGAACTCATGGGACTAAGAATCAAAGGTGGTTCCCTGAAGACATGCTAGACAAAGAAGAACGCCGGGCCTTTCCCCTTGACCGTCCCTGTCCCGATCCCCGTCTGTCCCCATCCACAGTCAGGCTCCCCAGTCTCCCCTGCATTTGGTCAGGAGTCAGCTTCACAGACTGACACGCGTGTGCTCAGCAGGTAGCCTCCAGTCCAAGGAGGTCATCAGGTTCCTCCATGCGACTCCCAACGTCAGATCTGGGTTTACTCTTAGACCCAGCAACAGCTGCTATGGGGAAGATTTTTAGAGTTTGCCTGAGCCTGGCTTCACCCACAGTGAAGTCCCTCCACCTGCCTCTAGGAGCGATCACTGAGGCAGGCTCTGGACAGAGGCAGGAGCTCCATGGCTGCCCAGGTGCCCTTGCAACTTGACCCTGCTCAACCTTAGCTTGCGAAGTCGTGCCCTGACACAGGTCTGCATTTACCCCGAGGAAGGGGGGCCTGCTCACAACTCAGCAGGCTCTTTACAGGCTAACAACTGCGTGCTCAGACGGTAAATAATCTGCCTGCAATACAGGAGACCCAGGTTCGATCCCTGGTTTGGGAAGACCCCTTGGAGAAGGAAATAGCAACCCACTCCAGTATCCTTGCCTGGAGAATGCCATGGATAGAGAAGCCTGGCGGACTACAGTCTATGGGGTCAGAAAGAGTCAGACCCGACTGAAGCAACTAACACCTGCTGCAGCTCATGGACAGACAAGGGGAGACAGACTGCCCCAAGGCTGATCCAGGGAGAATTTCAAGGCTTGGACTTTAGATCCAGGACACCTGGCTTGAGTAACAGAATGATTGTCTTAGGCAGTCTTATTGTTTCTGGGTGTGACGGCTGGAGTTAGAGGCAGCCAACCTGCAATTCTGCAGTCCTCCTTGCCAGCACACTTCCTTCTCCCCACAGCTGCCAACATCACCAAATGCTGGGAACTCACACAGGAAGACACGGGAGCAGCAACCAGCCACCTAAATGTGTCCTTTTCTCATTTCTGTCCCTTGCACTGCTTTCAGCTGCTCAGGGACCAAACCAAAATGAAAGAAATTTGAGCAGGAGCCAAGGAGTCATTCTTGCCTATCCTTGAAACCCAGACCAAACACCAGTCACCCAAGCCCACCAACTAGTGGCGAGGCTCCTGCGCAAAGGCTGAAAACGACTCAGCAAAGCTTCCAGAGGCATTAAAGCCATTTGTGCGTGTGTGTTAAGTCCCTTCAGCCGTGTCTGACTCTTTGCGACCCTGGACCGTAGCTTTCCAGGCTCCTCTGTCCATGGGATTCTCCAGGCAAGAATAATGGAATGGGTTGCCATGCCCTCCTCCAGGGGAGCTTCCTGACCCGGGGATGGAACCTGCGTTTCTTATGTCTCCTGTACTGGCAGGCAGGTTCTTTACCTCTAGCGCCACCCGAGAAGCCCATCAGGAAAGTCATTTATTAATATTATATTCTGAGGACGAATGATTTACATACTTTATCTCATCAAACTCCACAAAAGGCCCACTTCAATATCTTCTTTTCCAAACGAGAAAACTGAGGGACTTCCCTGGCAGTCCAGTGTTTAGGACTCCGTGCTTCCACCGCAGGGGGCATGGGTTCGATCCCTGGTTGGGGAACTAAGATCCCACAAGCAGTATGTCATGGCCAGAAAAAAAGAGAGAGAGAGAAAACCGAGGTTGAACAGTTAGCCCATGGTTACAGACCAGCAGCCAACTGAGGGGCCCTCTGCCGTTACTCTACAAGCCTCTTCTGTGATTATGGGGAGTTCTATCAGGGCCTTCTAGGCCATAGGGTAAAATGTGCCGTCCTCATAGCATCTGGCTGTGGAGTAACCATGTGAAGAATGGATGAGGCATCCAGAATATTCCCTGGGCTCCTACTCTCCAGTCCCAAAGGCAAGAAGTGCATGAGCCCCAGCTCCAGGGTTTTCCTCCTCTGTGAGGTCTCAGAGAGGCAGCAGGCTAAGGCTCCCATTCAGACATGAATTTCTCAACCATGGGAGTTAAAAGATGAGGATCGGATTGGCTCTGACATTCTCTGACTCCCCAGGTAGGATTGTTTTCACTGTTGCTTTCCAGGTTCTATAGAAAATTCTACTTTTTCTACACTCAAAGCAAAATCTGAATGCCCTTAAGAGGAGGTATGGGTCCCTTTGGACTGGTTCCCCATACTTTGCCCTTGGCTCCAGAACAGTCCACTGAGCTGTCTCACATAACAGATGCCAGGATGGGAAGGACCCTGTGAGCAATAAAGCTCTAGCTCAACAGTGCCAGTGGTGGCCCAGGTTCTGTCGTCCAAATTCTGCTCCACCCTGTCACTGAGAGCTTTGTTCTCAGGCTTTTGAGTCTTAATTCTTTCGGACTTCCCTGGTCGCTCAGACAGTAAAGTGTCTGTCTACAATGTGGGAGATCCGGGTTCGATCCCTGGGTTGGGAAGATCCCCTGGAGAAGGAAATGGCNTAAATGTACCTTCTCACTTTGGGTAACAATTTTTTAAAAACTAGACTAGGAAAAAAATAGTTGAAAAGTGTTTGACTTGTAGCTAGTTCAGTGGTTCAAGCCCACTCCAGTATTCTTACCTGAAAAATCCCATGGACAGAGGAATTTACCTGGTGGACTACAATCCAAAGAGCTCAGTATGTGACTGAGCATCCACAAAGTGGTTCAAGCAAAAACTTTCAGCATGGGAAACTTAATGTGTTGGGAAGGATGATCTAGAAATTCACTTGATGTTGCCTCCTTTGAAAATTTACTTCTCACATATGTTTTATGTTTGTGATCCTTGAAAAATTGACTAGAATATGATACTTTATCATGAAATTTATATGTTATCAATTTGCTCTATAATCTGCAAAAAGACCTTAACTTAAAATATTTTTTTTGAAAACCTTTATTATAAATTATTGCCAGAATTATTTCCCCTAGTCTACCTTATTTTTTGCAGTCCCTGATCCTGCTTCTTTATACATCCATTGCATTCCAAATATGTGTCTCATGCTTTTCTGCCTCCTTGCATTTCATTCCTTCTTCCCAGAGTGGCCTTCTGTCCCGTCCTACCTGCTCAGATCAGAATTCTCCATCCCTCAGAGCCCACACCTGATGCTGACTGTTTCACGTCTCCCATGTCCTCATCTGTCACTGTTTGTCCTTCCTCTGCTCTCCTGGGCCCGCTGTCTCTGTCATTCATGACATCCCCCCCTTGGCACTTTGTTTTATAGTTTTCATTGTATATTTAAATCTCCTCTGTTACTTTGTGTGTGGGGATCACTTACATCCTCCCATCTGAGAATGTAGCCTAGCACCTAGCATCACTAGGAATCTGTGTTCATTTGGAGATGGGTGAATGTGGCTGGCATTTCTCCCAGTTTCCCTCCTCTTAGTCTTACCCAGAAGTGGAAGGATGTGGAAAGATTCTGGACCCCAACCAGAGTTTTACACAGAAAACTCTTCCATGCATAAGGGGAAATAAAGGAGACGTAAAGCTAAGTTCAAAGGGAGATGAGACTCAAAACAGCATTTGAGCAGAAATCACCTGAGGGGACCCTGATACTGGGAAAGATTGAAGGCAAAAGGAGAAGGGGGCGGCAGAAGATGAGATAGTTAGATAGCATTACCGACTGAATAGACGTGAGTTTGAGCAAACTCTGGGAGATAGTGGAGGACAGGGGAGCCTGGCATGCTGCAATCCACAGGGTCGCAAATAGTCAGACATGACTTAGTGACTAAACAACAACAATGAGGGGACAGTGAGACACTTGCCAGCTTATTAGCTCCAAGACCAAGAAAGAATGAACCCCAAGGGAAGGCATTACAGGGAGTGTTAGCAGGAGCTCAGGAGCATTTGTCTATGCTGACAAGATGATAAGAAGGTAATACGATTAAGAAGTAGAATGGAAGCAACATCCCCTAGCACCTCTCTTCTTAAGGCCCAGGGGCAGTGAGACCCTCTGTGACTTGCATTTCTTTTTTGCAAGAAAGAACCACATTGCTATCTGCACATGTCCCAGGGGACAGTGCAGCTCTCCCTGACCCTCTCATCACTCCAGCAGGCCAGGTTGAGCTGTTGTAGGAGCCATGGTCAAGGTGACGCCAAAGATTTCAGCGTGTATAGAGGAAGATCTCCTTACACCCGAGAACCTCTGCCATTTCTTCAGAAATTCTCTTTTTTGATGTGAGGAAAGGTTAAGAGAGAAGAGCTTTTGTTTGGCTCTTTAAAATACTGGATGTTTTTCAACACATACTTGATGGTAATAATTCAAATAGATCACGTTCGTTGAGCACTTAGCATGTGCCAGGCAAGGTGCTTATACTTTAATGTTTTTATAATGTAGTTTAAACTGATGTGTGTTTAATTTTGGCCCTGTGATATAAGAGTTAGGAATCCAAGGCTCATAAAATTTAGATCATTTGCCTAAGATCACCCAACCTGAAAGTGATGAAACAGAGATGCCAAACCAGCCACGTTGACGTGAGTCCACAGGATGAACATGGCATCGTATCTCACCCTTCTACTATTAACAACTGTAAGCAAGACACTACAGCCCTCCAGGAACTTATAATCTGTACATGGAAAAATGACTGAAGTTCAAGGAAGACTCATGGGTGCCGTTTAGGATGGGCAAAGTGTCTTGGGAGCAGCCAAAGCCCTTCAAAGCTTCCTATTAAATACATACTTTTTCCTTAATGAAAGCAATGGGAAATTGGTTACACACCTGTGTTTATGTTGGTAGTACTGACAGAATTGGAGTCAGAACTTCAAGTCTGCAAACGTGGATTCAGTTCCCCATTACTTCGCTTATATGGCCATGGTCGAATTACTTAAACTCTTGTCAACTAGAAAATAAGAGTGTCTAGCTCTTAAGTTGAGTCAGTGACTGCTGTGTAACAAATCATAGAACTTAGTTAAGACAGAGATCTCCTGAGTTCTGTGGGTCAGGCATGCAGAGAGGGCCCAGTGCTGATGACTTCTCTGTTCATTGATGTCTGGGGCTTCAGATGGAAGACTCAGAATTGTGACTGGTGTTGGAGGATCCACTGACAAGGTCACGTGGCTGGTTCTTCTCCACCTGGGCCTTACTAGAGGGCTGCTTGAGTGTCTCCTTGACATGGCTCTATCCTCCCCCAGGGAAAATTATTTAAGAGGCTATGTTAGAGGTGGTGATGTCTTTTTATGATCTAATCTCAGAAGTTACTTATGTAATTTTCTCTTGACCACATGTTTGAACTCTAATTCAGTGTAAGGGGGAACTACATAATGGTGTGTGTGCTAGGAGGTGAGAATGGTTAGGAAGCTGCTTACCATAATTAAATGAAATACTACATGGGAAACCTTTAGCACAGTGCCTGGCAGTAGAAGACTCTTTAAAATAAATTATAATTGTTGTTGTTCTTTTGAATTATAATACATGCTATCTTCCTTTTATCTGTTTTCATTCTACAGTTGAAGAAGGGTATGATCATCTGTACAGTGGACATACTTCAGAGCACTCAGTGACATGTCACTGACACTGTTGAGATACAGTGCTGATTTCCTCCTTCCTTTTTCTGAGCCCAGGGCCCTGCTGCAGTGTTTTTCGAGGGTTACTTGGCGAACCTCCATAGGGTCCTGCCTTCAGCTCATTAGCCTAGGCCTGGTCCTGTCAGTCTATATTTATCACAGGAGAACAGAGATTAAAGAATGGCCTGAAGTGTGCCTGAGTGTCTCTTTTAATTAATTTAAAAGCTTCACCCCTGTCGCTCCTCCCCTTGGAAACTGGTATGTGAAACCATTATGTCCAGCCTTGAGGCCTGGGTAGTATATTCAGGGAAAGGTGCATTTACAAGAGTTTGTTATGGAGACAATGGCTGGCTAATTACTGCTCTGACCTGAAACACTGTGCTCAGGCTTAGAAACAGAACTCGCTTCTCATTGCATTGACAGACTCCAGCATCTCCTCTTTGTGAGCATGGTGGGAAGTGCTGAGGATTTAGGAAAACATGATTTGTACTTCCTTCAAAGATCAGTAAGGCGGAAGAGGAATATATAAGTGCCAATGAATTTGCTGGACCAACAATTCTGCCCTGAAGGTGTCTCTGGGATCATGTGCATACACCCAGCTCCATGGGCTTTGGGTTCTAATTTTTGCTTATAGATTTGCTTCTTTTGTTAAAATGTCCTGAATAGTAATGGATGCCCAAGCTTGGGTCTCCCTATAAGAGATTTTTATTTTTGGTACAGAGGAGGGCTTAGGCAGCAAGATTTCATAAGAATCCCTTGGTAAGTCTAGTAGGCAGCCCGGAATCCTGAGTTATTTATTCACTGCCCACATCTGGGATAAATGCTCAATGAATGCTAATGAAATAAATAGATGAGTAAACTGGATATCAATGATCATCTTCATAGTTGAGAAAATAATTGTCTGTGTCATTTTGCCAAATTTTCATGTGTATTATCTTATTGCAGTATTCCAGTGAGTTGGGACCTATTATTGTCTTCATTTTAGGGCTTCCTAGGTGGCACAAGAGGTGGAGAACCTGCCTGCCAATGCAGGTGACACAAGAGATGTGGGTTTGATACCTGGGTTGGGAAGATCCCCTGGAGGGGTGCATGAAAACCCAATCCAGTATTCTTGACTAGAAAATCCTGTGGACAGAGGAGCCTGGCAGGCTACAGTCTATAGGGCTGCATAGAGTCAGGCATAACTGAAGTGACTTAGCACACACACATGGATTGTCTTCATTTTACACTGAAGAAATTCCAGAAGAGACAAGTAACTTGTCCAGACTCGCACTGTTTACCAGTGGGCAGGTCCTGTTATTCGAACCCAGACACTCTGACTCCAGAGACTAGACTTCCAACTGTTGTGTCACTGGACTTCATACTAATGGCATCACAAATCACCTGGAAGAATTACTGCCCACCCCTCTCATGTCCCCCAGTGGAAATTTGGGAATTTGCATTTCTAACAAGCTAGTGGAGTTGATGGAATTTTAGTTGAGCTATAAAGCAGAGACATTACATTGTCACCAAAGGTCTGTCTAGTCAGGGCCATGGTTTTTCCTGTGGTCATGGATGGATGTGAGAGTTGGACCATGAAGAAAGCTGAACGCCGAAGAATTGATGCTTTTGAACTGTGGTGTTGGAGAAGACTCTTGAGAGTCCCTTGGATTGCAAGAAGATCCAACCAGTCCATNCTGGTTCTCCAAGCTCTACTGACATTTCCCTTGCAGATGGATGCAACGATGGCCACACATTAGTGGGAGGGTCAAATCAACAACTGGCGGAGAAGGCGATGGCACCCACTCCAGTACTCTTGCCTGGAAAATCCCATGAATGGAGGAGCCTGGTGGGCTGCAGTCCACGGGGTCGTGAAGAGTCAGACACGACTGAACAACTTCACTTTCATTTTTCACTTTCATGCCTTGGAGAAGGAAATGGCAACCCATTCCAGTCTTCTTGCCTGGAGGATCCCAGGGACTGGGGAGCCTGGTGGGCTGCTGTCTATGGGGTCACACAGAGTTGGACACGACTGAAGCGACTTAGCAGCAGCAAATCAACAATTGGAGCTTTACTGCTATAATCTTTTGGATTACACTGAAGCAATGAAAATGGATGGTACCGTTTTTCCATCTCATTCATTTACATTTTCATTTTAGGGCTTAGAAAACTTTTGCTACTGTAAATGACTGCAGCTGCTTAGAACTTGTATCTTTGCCCCATGATACATGAAAGTTTATCTGATTCAGAGACCAAATTCTAACACCGCTTCTGTCCATAAAAATTCATGATCTCATTTAGGCTGTTTCTGGGCACAAAGTACAGTAGAAATTCACGTATTTCTATGAACACGGAATGCCTACTCTCAACACAATCCCATAAATTGAATTCTCTTGGTAAAAGCTTAACATTTTAAAGGCACAGCCAACATGAAAACTCTCAGACAGATGAACTCCTGAGCAGTTGGCCCTGACAGGGCAGGCTCAGCCATGGCTGCCAAACTGAACTGCTAGAAATAATGTTAAAGTACAACTTACCAATTACTTTACAATTTCCCTTATTTTAACTTGCAATCAATAGAATTTGTTTTTTATCTTTTGAAGATGTGAAAGGCATTTATCTATCAAAGCAAATACAAGGAATAAATGGGTGTCTTGTGATTTAATGGCATTATGCCCTCCAGACCTCTGACTGACAGATCTTCTTGATCAATGCTCCCCAACAGAAATATAATGTGAGCCTTATACATACCTTAATATTTCCTAGTAGCCACATTTTCAAACATGTAAAGAAACTGGTGAAATAATATCTATTTAACCTAGTACCTCCAAAATATCATTTCAACCTATAATCAACATTGAGAATCTTGATATAATCACTCTTTCTTTCAAAACGCAATGTGTGTTGCACATCACAGCATACCTTTCAACAGCCCCATGTGGTCAGTAGCTACTATAGTGGACAGTACAGCTCCAGACAATGCCTTGAGGACCTAAGTTATTTGACACGTCTCTTCAAGTGGCAGACAGGGGAGAGGTTAAGTATCCAGAATCACACAGCAATTAAGTGACATAACAAAGGAACTACCGCAAACCGACCTGCCCGGCCGACTCCAACATTCAGGTAAGCTCTTCATTCCCTGCTCTCCTGATCTAACACTACTGCTCCGGAACATCCAAAGCAGAGTTCAACATCACGTATGGACTGCTGAGGAAGCTAACAAACCTGCTACAGCAGCATCAGCACCTGTGTCAGCCCACAGGCTTTCTGTTGGAAAGGGACACTGATATTCCGACAAGGAAGTGAAATAGCTAAATGCCCCTCAGTCTGATCCCAGGGAAAGGGGCTTTTACCTGGATCGATAAGAAGTCAAGGATCTCAAGATTCAGAGGTTAACAGAAGGTAAAAGCAAGGTGTCTTCTTGCTCCAACTCCTCTCCTCCAATAGAGAAGAAGTGCCCATCTCTGAATTTTATCTACTGGCAAAAGACTTTTTGAAAAATCTTTTTACCAAACTGACATAATTTGAGAGAATCTCAGGAAAAATACTGGAGAAGGCAATGGCAACCCACTCTAATCCTCTTGCCTGGAAAATCCCATGGGCGGAGGAGCCTGGTAGGCTGCAGTCCATGGGATCGGGAAGAGTCGGACATGACTCAGCGACTTCACTTTCACACATTGGAGAAGGAAAAGCAACCCACTCCAGCGTTCTTGCCTGGAGAATTCCAGGGACGGGGGAGCCTGGTGGGCTGTCGTCTGTGGGGTCACACAGTTGGACATGACTGAAGTGACTTAGCAGCAGTAGGAAAAATACAAAAAACACACATGGACTAACCTCCCGAGTTCAGAATAATGGTGGTCTCTCAGTGGGAGGGACTGGAGTAGAACTACAGAAGGGCCCACAGGAGCTTCAGCTGTATTTAGAATTTCTTTATCTTTAACTATGGGGAGGAGGAGAAATACTTGTGTTTTATATACTATTTCTACATGGCTTTTGAAATCTCAGCAATATTTTAAAGATTTTTAAATCTCATTTTTAATTGTTCCTTGTCTACCTGAACATTTAAAATATATTGCTTCTCTTCTGTAAACTGCCCACACCCTTTGTGAGTGTATCTACTGATGTCTTAGGGCTTTTACCATCAATTGCCATGACCTAGCTCTAGGCTGAGAGATCAACCTTTTACTACTTTTTTGTTTGTTTGTTTTGCCTATTTCCCATATATCTTCAAGGGTGAACAAGTAGGTACTGACTTCATCTAATGTCTTTTAAAAAGTACTTTGGAGGGACACAATTTGATCTGAACACGAACACACTTTATATATGGAATTTCAAGCAACATCTAGTACTAAAATCTTACCTCTATGCCACAAAATAATGTCAAGGTTACCCTGAATCCCTTACGACATCTTTTAAAATTTAAAAGCAATATTCACGTTAATAAACACATCTTAGGACACATTCTACCACTATTTTTTTTTTAAGGAAATGAAAGAGACTAAAGATTCACTGCCAGCCCCCAACTAGAATCTTTTGAAGGGAAATTTTGTTGGTTTTTCTCTGATGGTGAGAGGCCTCACCTCTCAAACTGTCAGAGAAAGGCACACATAAAGAAGTACTTATATACAAGCAAAGGAGTAAAACCACAACACACAACAGTCAGGCAGCAAAGCAACCACAATTAAACATATACAAATATTTATTGAATGTTTCTATACACATACAGAAAACAAGGGTAGCATGTTTCAGAAGTAAATGAAGATTAAACACACTATAGTACTATACTGACCACTGACAAAGTCAAAAAATTACCTTGCAAATAATCTGCCAGGTCTCCACCATTGCAATACTGATATACAAAACAAAAAGTAATTAAAATAAGACACTGACTCAAGATTAATTCAATTCATTATCAGCTAACCTTTTTTTTTTTTAATTTGGCTACATAGCATATAGTATCTCAGTTTGCTGAACAGGGATCGAACCCATATCCCATGCATTGGAACCTTGGAGTCTTAAACACTGGATCACCATGGAAGTCCTATCAGTTCATTTTAATTTAAATACATTTGTAATAATATAAATCCAGTCACAAACAAATTATAAGAATCATAGAATCAACATTTTAAAATTTTATGTTCCTTATAAAATAGAATCTAAATCACTGAAACTTTATTAATTCAAATTTCAAATAACCTACTGTCAATTTTAAGGTATGCATTAATCAAAAGAAAAAAATTAAAAAGAAACCTGGATACTACCTACCTCCATCACCAGAAAGACAGAGTTGGGTAATTCCTGAAAAGTAAACATATTATACACGGTCTAGATTAGAGAAAAAATTAAGCAAAAATTTTAAAATAATGATTGTTAATAAAATAGTATATGTATTCATTTTAGAGAAGTAAAATGAAATCAAAAAATCCATTAGTAAGTGAAATGTAAAATCCCCTAAACACTGACATAAGCATCTCAGCTTCAATGACACTAATGGCTAATGTAGTCATCAAGAAGTTCAAGTCTATTCATGCAAAGAACTAAAGGAAGAGCAACATTAAACGTGCAGTCTCAATTCTGGAACACATGGTCGGGGATGCTTTGTCCTACTGGCCCACGTACACCTGAAGGAAGCATGTACTTGCTGGCATTCTTAACTGTAATATAATACATTTCCACCTTTTTGCTTGATTATCTTCACCTTTCCAGCTGGCCAATATTTACATCTGGTACGTAACCCCATACCGTTCTCCTATTCATACAAACAGAAGCTAAACACACACACACACACACTTTACTTTGAAAAAACAGGATATCATATATAAATGTCTGAACCTTATTTTCCTTACTCAATAATACACCAAAGAAATCCATCCAAATCAAATGCATATGCACAAGTCTTTTTCGTGTCATATGTCATTATGTGACTATATCACCATTTAAGCCTGTCTCTTATACACATCTATCCCTAGGTCGACCCCATTTTAGAGTCTCTGTGAACATATTTCTGCCCATACAACTCTAGAACATGTTCTTTATAACCTTCTCTTATGCATTTAAGACTAAGAAAGGCAGAAATAACACTAATACACTGAACAAGTGAAATGTTACTTTTAAAATCATTTTAATGAGTGACACTTTATGTCCTTAATATCTTCAACAGTGGAAACAGTGACAGACTTAATTTTGGGGGGCTCCAAAATCACTGCAGATGGTGACTGCAGCCATGGAATTAAAACGTGCTTGCTCCTTGGAAGAAACACTATGAACAGCCTAGAAAGCATATTAAAAAGCAGAGACATTACTTTACCAACAAAGGTCTGTCAAGTCAAAGCTATGGTTTTTCCAGTAGTCATGTATGGATGTGAGAGTTGGACTATAAAGAAAGCTGAGCACCAAAGAATTGATGTTTTTGAACTATGGTGTTGGAGAAGACTCTTGAGAAGCCCTTGGACTGCAAGGAGATCCAACTAGTCAATCCTACAGGAAATCAGCTCTGAATGTTCATTGGAGGGACTGATGCTGAAGCTGAAACTCCAATACTTTGGCCACCTGATGTGAAGAACTGACTCTTTAGAAAAGACCCTGATGCTGGGAAAGATTGAAGGCAGGAGGAGAAGGGGACAATAGAGTACAAGATGGTTGGATGGCATTACCCACTCAATGGACACGAGTTTGAGTAGGCTTCAGAAGTTGGTGATGGACAGGGAAGCCTGGTGTGGTGCAGTCTATGAGGTCGCAAAGAGTTGGACGTGGCTGAGCAACTGAACTGAACAAGTTCCGAATTGATGCTGATTTTATTTGACTCTCAGGACCACTTAGAGCTCTCCTTGCTCTAGCATATTTTCACCACGTGGTTTATGTGAACACAGCTGGCCTCCACCTCCCCATTATCAGTTGGAGGAAGAAGAGCTTTCAAAAAACTTAAGAGACACTTTAAAGTGCCCTTGGTCAATTTAGCTTGTTTCTCTTGATCTTATAAGTTTTTCTTACTGACCAAATTTTCTATCTGGGAAGCTGACAGCTGTAATATAAGAAGATATTTTCACTTTACTGGCACTGATTGAAAAGTGCCCTTGCCTAAAACAGTCTTTCAAGATGTTCCACAGACAAAGGATATCTGATGGGAAAGACTGTGAGAATCTGACCAAGTCTTCATGAACTTGGTGCAATAGAAATGTTTTTAACATACAAAGCTGGTATAATGGGCCATTTTGATCCCCTGAATAAAATTCACTTTGATTCTAGAAAGAGCATGGCTAAGTAAGATGCCCCTTCAAGGATCTGAGAATGCCAGTTGAGCAAATTCAGAGAGTTAAATATTTTTTGTTACAAAATATTTAAGACACACAGAAATTTGAAAGAGAACCATAAATGCCAGTCCACCCACCCCCAATCTAAAGAATAGAATGTTATCTATACAGTTGAAGTCCCTTGTGAGCTATGTCTTTATATTGTCTGTTGATCCCTTACAGAGTTATGGCAGAGGCTGCATTTGAAATACAGGCGGAGAAGGGAATTCTCCTTTGTTGGCAGGATGGTTCTCTTTGTGGGAGAGATTATTCAATTCATAGTAGATTTTATATTTTCTGAAATCATCCTAAAGCATTTATACATGAAATTTGTACTCAAGCTATTGACAAAGAGTCCCAAGAAGGCAACTTGGAAGTGAAACTTGGAGGAAGCTATAAGTTTAGCCAAATAGCTCTTTCATTCCTTTAGTCATGTAAATATTTTATTTCCTTAGGAACATGTTATAGCATTGTACAGTATTTCTTGTCTAACTGTTAAGAACTAATACTGATTTTGAAGAAGCCCATAGTGAAGTATTAAAAAAAAAATTTTTTTTTTCCCTGCCTTATAGAAGGCAAGCTCAATTCCAAAGGGAAAAGTAAAGAAGGCCCTGTGAAATCTTGCTGTTTGACTCTCAGACTAGAGTAGTTGAGTATGACTGGCATCCTTAACACATAATTTTTTGTGATGAATATTGGGTGGCCTACTTAATATGCACTTTTAAAGCCAGGAATTAACAAATGGGCTCACTTTTTGATGCACTACCTCAAATTTCATGAAAACTCTCTGGGTGGTTTTTTTTTTTTTTTAAGGGAAAAAAATCATATTTGTCGATCAGCAGAGTGAAAATTAACTGAGTTCGGCTGTGCGTGTGAGGCATATCTGCCAGAACTAGCTAGGATAGTAATTGTGAAAAATGACTGTAAGCCACATGGTTCTTTCTCAGCCAACTGGATGGTATTCAGTTCTCCAAGAGTGTGAGGCATTGCTGTTTCTGTGGTTGGCACACATTTTCCTAATGACTTATACTGTCATTTGACTCTAATAAAATCTGGTGGGGTTTGTGGCATTATTGTCCTGGCAGCTTGGAGAGCATCCTTTTATGGCACCCCATTTAGCTGTTTTAATTGAAATTGCAACATGGTGTAAATCTGCAGCCGTGTGGCCCATCTTGACGCAAGCAGGAGGCCTTCTGAGAAAGGAGGGACTCCAGCCAGGCAGCAAATGATTTCCTAGTAAGAACTCCTGGGGGTCGAGATGTGGTTTTGGTGCACTGATGTTTTGCCTCAGACTAACTCTGTGTCCTGTGGAAAGGTATTTTAGCTCTCTTACCCTTAGCTCATCTGAACAAGTGAGGAATCTAGACTAGATGCTTTCTTGAGGTCATTCCCACTTAAGTCTCCTCTAGGTCCACACTGCATGTTGAACTAGAGATGGAATCTTAGGGAGACATATACCACTACATCTTGATTTCCGGCTCAGAGCTACCCTGTTCCTGACTGCTGTGTCCCATGCTTTTGTTTCATTCCTGCTTCAATCTCAGCGTGTCCCCTTGTTGGGGTCCCTGAGACCACCCCCAGATTTGGTGATTCACTGGGAGGAGTCACATAATTCAGCAAAGAGTCATACAGTTATGATTTATTTCAGTGAAAGGATATAATGTGAAATCAGCAAAATGAAAAGCCACATGGGGCAAAGTCCAGGGGAAACCAGGCTGAAGCTTCCAGGAGACTTCTCTCAGTGGAGCAACAGGGAAAGCACTTAATTCCTCCAGCATGAACTGTGCCGTGTGTGACATGTTGGCTGCCCGGGAGCTCGTGAGGGACTTGGTGCTCAGGGTTTTTACTGGGAGTTGGTCGTGTCGGTACCCAGGGCCTTCTATGTACCCAAGTTCTATTCTCTTGGAGACATTCAGCACAACCATATTGTTTGTGTAACCAGCTTAGACATGGTGAGACAGTTTTACGAAGGAATAGTTGAGAACTCTCCCCAAACCCAAATTCCCAGATGCCCACCGAAAGTCTTTGGGGAGCCAAAGACATGAATGACTGAGTTGGAATTATGCTCCTCCTTTATTAGAACTTTGTGTTCACTGAATGAATAAATTAACACCGAAGAAAAATGCTCGTAAGTGATAATTCCAAGAAAAAGCAAACTTGAACCATAAGTGTAAGTCCATATTTGTTTTACAGCCTGAAAAATCCCTTCATGAAGGATAATGAAATCAGATGATGTCATTATTATTGTGAGTTAATTAGCAAGTTCCTATTATAGTTCTGCTGTTGGTGCCCTCAATGGACTACCCTCAACTGATTAGACAAACTGACCGTGAGATGGTTGTGGTGGAAGTCAGTATATTAGAGGTATTAGTGTTAGTCACTCAATCGTGTCTGACTCTTTGTGACCCCATGGACTGTAGCCCACCAGACTCCTCTGTCTATGAAATTCCCCAGGCAAGAATTCTAGAGTGGGTAGCCATTCCCTTCTCCAGGGGATCTTCCCTATCCAGGGATCAAACCTGGGTCTCCTGCATTGCAGGAAGATTCTTTACTGTCTGAGTCACCAGGAAATACATTAGACGTATTAAGTTAACCTATAATTAACTAGTTAAAGTACTTTCAGAAGAGGCCAGTAAAAAAATCACTTCGGATAATATTCATTCTTGCCTGGGACAAATTATTACAACCTCTATTAATTTCCTTGAGCAAAATATAGCTTATTCCATACTGGTAGTTCATCTTCTCAGCTTTACTTACAAAGAGTAAAAGTATGTCCATAGTCCGGTCCTTTGGCCCTGACTCTAATATGATGAAGGTCTTTTAACAGAAACAGAGTTGTTTTTATCAAGATTTTAGTAAGATTTTTCTTTAATTAGTAACTCATTTTCTGTTGGAGAGCTGATAGGATTGACCCCTGAGCTCACTCAATCTGTCATTGTCTTAACATGTCGATTCAAATTCCTGTATGAAAGTTTCTCTGAATTCCTTATTTACTTCTCATCCTGTATTGGGATTAGTTCTAGTGATCAAGACACATTTTTTGGCTTATTTTTTATACATTTCTCTGCCAATAAATAGGGTTCTCTTAGTACTTCATAAATATTTATAGATATAAAATGAGGAGAGAGTTGGTCATTTAGACATCTTCATTTTCCAGATTCACAGAACTGAGCTGGCTCTTCCTGAAAGATGATGGTGCATATTCAAATATCCTGTGTTGATAATTCAAATTCTAAAGTTGTCTGAGACAGCGGCATCTGAAATGCTGTTTTTTCCTTAATTTTGGTTGGCAGTGAGCTTACTGGGAAGTTAATGGAGTAAAAGAAATAATTCTTAGCAATCCAATGATGAGACAAATAAGAAAGAAGAAAACGCCTAAATTGTCTGGGGAAGAGAAAGTACCAGTTATCTTTTATTGAATGCACTTCGGTGTGTGTGGTTTTTTTTTTTTTTTTTTTCCCCAGTTTCTCAAATGTAAAAAAAAAATTCCTTTGTAGACTATCTCAGCCTTGGGAATGGGATTTTAGGCCAGTGATAGATAATCTGGTATGCAAATCGTATGGACACCAAGAACTGCACCATACCAGAAGAAGTGAAAGTATACTGAGGCAAGTAGGATAAAACTTTAAGTTCCAGAAATAGGATTTGATTACTTAATTGAATAGGTCAGAATCAGATTGGGTTCACAATGCAAGAATGCTATTCTTGGTGGTAGACAATGTGGACAAAGTACAAAATGCATTCACTGATTATTATTTCCTTGATTAAAAGGAGAAGAACCTGATAAGAAACTTAATTTCTTCCCTTACATTAAGGAAAAAACAACAAAAAACGATTCCATTTGGATGATATCTACTCAGATATTTAGTACAACAGTTATGGAATAATCTCAAAGACTGCCTGGAAGAAATGTAGCTTTGGAGGGCTCTCTTTTCTCTCTGTTTTCTAGTGAGGTGAATTTTGGCTCTTGTGAAAGCCTCCCAGGATAGACGTTCTGATCCAGACATACCAAATTAGCATGTCTGAAGCAAAGAAAAGAAAATTATGCCCAGGTAACAAGACTGTGTTCTCCTAATGATCTCTTTGCATGGTTTCCTGAAGATTAGTTAAATTAGTGTCTTAAAAACTTGATGTCTGGGTTTGTTACCTAGTGATAGAGAAACCATCCTTATGTTTTAGTGAACTCAAATTCAGCAGTAGTAGGTTAAACATAGCAGGTATACATATTTGTCTCAAATCATTCCTCTTCTGCCAAAATGTTGTATTTGACTATTCTCATTTTGCTTTCATGCCTGCTCTGTAGCCCAGGCCCTTCTGCTTCACATCCATAAACTATACGTAAGCACCCAGAAACCCGATGTATGTTTCTGCAGTTAGCATCTTGAATCAGGTGGTCTTTAAGAAAAAGATATTAAAAAAGAAAAAGAAACACTCTCTTGTAGACCACCAGATTGGGATGGGCCTAAGTAATAACTTCATTCAAGCCCTCAGCTCATGCTCAGTCCCACCTTGTGTATTTTCAATTATCAGGAAAATACGCTATTTGGGCAGCCCTTTCTTTCCATAATGAACAGTTCAGTTCAAAAACACCTCCTTGCAGTTTATCAGAAACTTGGGTCCTTGTCACTCCACACACACCCGATGGTTTAGATTCCAGGAGGATTACATCTGATCTCTGTTTCACCAGCTCTCACTGCAGATATTACAGAAACTTTTTGAAATTTTGAAACAAAAGTAGAGATAAAATAGAATGAACACTCCTTTCCCATTACCAGCTTCAAATAGTTACCAACTCAAGGCCAGTATTCATTCATTTATTGCCCCCTCAGTCTGATTATCTCAAGGCAAATCACACATTTTCATTTCATTTCAGCCTTGAGTATTATAGTATTGGGTTAGTCAAAATATTTGTTTCGGTTTTTCCATATTACAGAAAATGAACATTCTAGTCAACCCAATATGTATCTCTGTAAGGAAAAAAATTAACAAGAAAGCCATAATATAATTATCACATATTAAAAAATTAATGATAGCTTCTTTATATTATCAAATATCCAGTGCATTTTCAAATTTTCCCTATTGGCTCATAATCTTTTCTTTGTAATTTGAGTCAAGATCCAAATAAGTCACATATGTTGATTGGTTGTATACTTCTTCAATCTCTTTTATCCTGTGGATCTTTATTTTTTCCTTTGAAAATGTTGTTTAAGAATCTAGGTTATTTAGAGCTTCATGTGGTCTAGATTTTACTAACTGCATTCTAGTCCCAGTATCATCAGTAAACTAGTAGGTAGTAAAAACTAGAGGCATGATCAGATTCAAGTTCAATTTTTATTTTGCTAAGTGTGTGACCACTTACTATCTAGTTGTCATGTGTATGCAGATATGTTGTATCAGGAGGTACAACATATCTGTTTGTCACTCTGTGATATTACAAAGGATCTACCATTGTGTGAAAGTGAAAATCACTCAGTCATGTCCGACTCTTTGCGACCCATGGACTGTACAGTCTATGGAATTCTCTAGGCCAGAATACTGCAGTAGGTAGCTTTCCCTTCTCCAAGGGATCTTCCCAACCCACGTCTCCCATATTGCAGGCAGATTCTTTACCAGCTGAGCCACAATGGAAACCCAAGAATACTGGAGCGGGTAGCCTATCCCTTCTCCAGTGGATCCTGACCCAGGAATCAAACCAGGGTATCCTGCATTGCAGGCAGGTTCTTTACCAACTGAGCTATGAGGGAAGCCCAAACTGGAGTGGGTTGCCATGCCCTTCTCCAGGGGATCTTTCCAATCCAGGAATTGAACCTAGGTCTCCTGCATTGCAGGCGGATTGTTTACCATCTGAGCCATGAAGAAAGCCCCAAAATACTGGAGTGGGTAGTCTACCCCTTTTCCAGGAGATCTTCCCAACCCGGAAATCAAACCAGGGTCTCCTGCATTGCAGGTGGATTCTTTACCAGCTGAACTACAAGGGAAGCCCACCATTGTATAGATCCTTTAATTATTCATTGGGATTTGCAAAGTAGTAATCTTCTCTATCTGTGATTTCTTCTTCACTTACTGGCAGAAATACTTGAATAGAGGTAAACTTTGCTGTACATTACTTGGTACAATGAGGTAGGTACAGTCCCTACAGGAACGATGTTTACTAGGGGTTACTTCTTTAGCATTCACTGAATGCTACCAATGAGTTTTTTTCTGCTTGCTTCATTACAATTTCATGGATTTAAATATATTTGATGTATTTTATTTCATTGAAATTATAAATCTTATTCTTAAGCTGACCCATCTTTTGTCAGTGAGAAATCAGTCAATATATCTCGTAAGTCTTTTGATACGACTTCAGCATTCTGTTTTTCTGGCTTGACAAGCTATTCCATACTCTTGTCTATTTTCTGTTCCAGATATGGAATCAACCATTTCCCCCAAAGACCCCTCAGTTCCCTTTTTTTAAAAATTGATATTGAAAGACTATTAAATGAATGCTGAGACTCTTGTTACTATTAGATTATTCTTCAGGCCTTTTTATTGAACAGAGTTGAAAATATGCATTTTACATATAAAATGCACAATGAATTTATATAGACATTTCCAGTTTAGAATAAATTCAGCAGAGTTATTTACCTTCATCAGTCTTATATTTGTAACTTTTCCATGCTGAAAATCTCAGTGATGCCAACAGAATTCCTCCTTGGTTTTATCTCCCACTATATGCAACACTTGCTCAGATTAACAGTACCTCAGATCAACAGATTAACCAGGACTATGGTCACTATAGACAATGAAAACTACACACATGTCACATGATCAGATTACTCGTTTGAAATTACTTTGAAATGTTTCTCTTTCTATGAAAAGTTTAAGTTAATCTCATGGTGATCCAGAATCTTCTCAAGGTTAACCATCCTCAGTTCCTTAAAAATAAAATCCTTATATTATATGTCATGTGGTTTCAAGTCTATTCTACCATCATAGGTGCTGTTATATCAGCATGTTTTGGTTTATTTCACATTCTGTGCTGTTGATGACAGATAANGAAATGTTTCTCTTTCTATGAAAAGTTTAAGTTAATCTCATGGTGATCCAGAATCTTCTCAAGGTTAACCATCCTCAGTTCCTTAAAAATAAAATCCTTATATTATATGTCATGTGGTTTCAAGTCTATTCTACCATCATAGGTGCTGTTATATCAGCATGTTTTGGTTTATTTCACATTCTGTGCTGTTGATGACAGATAAAAGACATTACAGAGATAAGCAATCTTCTGGCTTGTGTAGGAGTATATAGAAACAGAGGAGCCAAATCATCTGTGCTAGCAACCTCGAAATTCATATTCTGTTTTGGAGGGATGACATTAATGCTACTAGGTCTGTGCACAATAGCATATGATCATTTCTCCTACTGTGACAGTTTAGAAAAGAATGTGTTAAACTTGCCATTCTTTATTGATACAAAAGATGAGATAAAGCAGGACTAGAAACATGTCTAATTGTGAAAGTTTGTCCAAGAAAATGAAAGATTAAAGACATCCGTAATGATCAAACTGGATGCACTCTGGACACGTAAAAGAAATGTGCAGTGAGCAAATCATTTAAACTAGTTGTACACACTAATGAACATTGAATTAGTTCTATCCTCCCAGGACTTAAGAACTAGGAGTTACCACAGACTGCTCAATAAAAGCATTAATTCAACATGTAACAGGAGGGAAATGTCAGAAAGCAACAGGGAATGTAATTCCCACAGAAAAAAAGTAAATTGGTAATGATTTTATTTATTCAGCAACATGTATTGAGCTCCTCCTATGTATCAGGTATAATTCAAACTGCTGGAGATACAAACATAAAAAGATTGTGTCATAGGCAAGCTAGGAAATAGCTAACTCTCTGTAATATCTAACAGGATTTAAGAATTTTGACGTTGAGTTATAATCTTTGGTTTGAGTACCTGGACCTCAAATTCCTAACATGGAAATTGAAGTGATATTGAAATTAAATGGTGATACAAGACAGGATTTCTTGGCAGATAAAGGAATGATTTACACACAGTTATTACAAAAATTATTTCCCATGGAACATTACTTCTAAGGACTGTTCATAGGCTTCTCCAAAGTCAAGTGATTTGGGACATGCTGGTATGAACAGACTTTTTAAAAGTTTTTTTTTTTTTAATTGCTGGACTTTTCAGAGCCTTTATTATCTTTGTGAATTGATAGAGGGGATATAAATGGAAGCTAATAGTTGATCTATTTGTCCAAGAGAATACATCTTTAAGTGAAATGTTGTTTTAATTGACATTGAGTTGTAAGTGATCAGAAAATTCAGTCCAAAGTGGAAGAAGGAAAAGTAAACAGGGAGCAAATGGAGAGAATTTATTGGCTCATGTAACTCCCAATGGGCATGCCAGACTTGATCCAGGAGGTACAGCAGGTATCCATGAACCCAATTCTTTCCGCCACTCAAGGTAGCTCTGATCTTTCCAAATAGTGGTTTCATTCTCAAACAGGCTTTCTATTCATAGTTGCAAGATAACAGCCGGCAGTAGTTTCTAGTTGAAATCTAATGGGTTAAAAAAAGAAAAATAGCCTTTCCTTTAGTATGCTGAGAAAAATCCTCCTTCTCTAATCTATTCTTGTTTTCTGAACACTGAATCTCATCTATGTGTTGAATGCCTTTGGAATGAAGTGATTTCTAGGGAGAGTGAGTACTAAGAGGTAGCTGGAATCCATAGAAGAGCATGAGGCTTGGGAATGGACGTCACCGCACCCCAACAGAAACCAAGGGGTATGGGTGAGCATCCTTGGCACGCAGGTTCCTTGGCAGAGTGAGTGAAGACAGCTGTTGAGAAGCCCTCACCAGATAGCCTGAAGAAGAGGTAGTTGGCTCACCGCCTCAGCAAGGGCGATGTGCAGTGTCCAAGGCCAGGGTAGTGGTCTGTAGGCACTGGCTTCCGCTTGGCTCCTAGTGTGACTAGATGGCAACTCCTCTCGCTGGATCCTCTTGAAGCCTGTCCTTATGGCATGAGCTCTGTGCTCTATGCCCTTGGGAAACTAACATTTTGATTTTTTTTTTTAATTGTGACAGAAATTTTTTCACCCCCAATGTTTTATTTTGATAAATTTGAAATCTATAGACACATGGAAGGAATCGTAGGAACACATACATTCTGTTCACCTGGATTTAACCAAAATTGATATGTTGCCTCTTTGCACACACACAGTTTACCCCCTGAATATTGAAAGAAAATCGCAGACACTGTAAAAATACACCTCTAAATATTTCAGGATGCCTCTCCTATGATGGTATTTTTCTGTATAACCAAAGTACCATTCTTACTTCTAAGAAAGTTAACAATGGTCTTATCCAATTTACTGTCCATATTCAAACTTCCCCACTGGTCGCAAAAATATTTATAATAGATTTGTGTCTTTTGATTCAGAACCTAGAATCCTACATTGACATTTGTTCCATCTTTTTATCTCCTTTAATTTAGAAGAGTCTCCCTACTGGGTGGTGGGGTGGGGGAGTTGGGGGAGAGTTGTGAGGAGTGGTTTTTCATGTTGATGATTTTGATGAGTCCAGGCTGGTAGTTTTAAAATAACTAACTCTTTGGGTTTGTTTGATGGTTTTTCCGGACTTGAAAGGGATTAAACATTCCTGGTGCAAGAACTACCCAGATGAGATTATACATTTTCAGTGANCATGTTGATGATTTTGATGAGTCCAGGCTGGTAGTTTTAAAATAACTAACTCTTTGGGTTTGTTTGATGGTTTTTCCGGACTTGAAAGGGATTAAACATTTCTGGTGCAAGAACTACCCAGATGAGATTATACATTTTCAGTGATTCATATTAAAAGGTAGATTGTTAGAAGTCTCATTTTTAGTGATGTTAAATTTTTTTCCTTGGTTGGTTGAGGTATCTACTAGATTTCTCCATTGTAAAGAAGAATTAATTAGCTTTCTAATTAATAAGAAATTTGGGATGTAATAGTTTGAGTTTCATGAATTATCTTGTTTCCTGTCAACTCTCCCCCAAGGTTTTGGCATCTATTGATGATGCTTGCCTAAATTAATCATTAGATCAGTGATTACAAGATGATGATTGTCTAATTCTGCAATCCCTTCTTCACTCTTCTTATCTTTTAATACCCTTATGAGCTCATGAATTCTTTTAAAATGTTATGATTCATTACTGATATTATTTGGTTTTTGCTTCTTACATTGCCCCAAGTTTGGTGAGTGGGCAACTTTTCACATTGCCCTGAGTCCTTTTGAGAAGACTGCAATCACTTTTTTAGTGCTTAGGGCCTCCTCCTCAATGGCACAACAAAGTGTTCACCTTGTATTTTCTCTACCTCAGACCTAGAAATAATCAATTTCTCCAAGTAGATGGTTTCTTTTATTGAGGAGTAATACTTAAAAGTCAGGATTCTGGTAGCAAGGGCATCCTTGGTTTTAGGTGCTATTTCAGTGGACAGTGATGAGGGTTGTATATCTATTAGTGTTACCTCCAGTTCTAATCCCATAATATGGCTTCATCCTCCTGCTGTTGTTCTTGAGTCGCTAAGTCATGTCTCTTTGCAACCCCATGGACTGCAGCCTGCCAGGCTTCCCTGTCCTTCACCATCTCCTGGAGTTTGCTCAGATGCATGTCCATTGACTCGGTGATACTATCTAACCATCTCATCTTCTGCCACCCTCTTCTCCTTTGGCCTTACATCTTTCCCAGCATCAGGGCCTTTTCCAATGAGTTGGCTCTTTGCACCAAGTGGCCAAAGTATCAGAGCTTCAGCTTCAATATCAGTCCTTCCAATGAATATTCAGGACTGATTTCCTTCAGGATTAACTAGTTTGAGCTCCTTGCAGTCCAAGGGAATATAAAGTATACTCCAGCACCACAATTTGAAGACATCAATTTTTCAGCACTCAACCTTCTTTATGGTCCAACTCTCACATCCACACATGACTACTGGAAAAACTATAGCTTTGATTATATGGACCTTGGTCG
>SJYV01019542.1:146706-197673 GCA_006410875.1 Neotragus pygmaeus
TAGTTTTTTGAATGTTGAGTTTTAAGTCAGCTTTTTCACTCTCTTCTTTCACCCTCAAGAGGCTCTTTGGTTCCCTCTTTGCTTACTGCCATTAGAGTAATATCATCTGTTTATCTGAAGTTGTCGCTATTTCTCCGGGCCATCTTGATTCCAGGTCGTGATTCTTCCAGCCTGATATTTCACATGATGTACTCTGCTGGAATTTTTCAGTTCATGTACTGCTGAAGCCTAGCTCGAAGGATTTTGAGCATAACCTTACTAGCATGTGAAATGAGTGCAATTGTGTGGTAGTTTGTATGTTCTTTGGCACTGCCCTTCTTTAGGATTGGAATGAAAATTGTCCTTTTCCAGTCCTATGGCCATTGCTGAGTTTTCCAGATTTGCTGAACATATTGAGTGCAGCACTTTAGCCGCAGCATCTTTTAGAATTTGAAATAGCTCAGCTGGAATTGCATCATCTTCACTAGCCTTGTTTGTAGTAATTCTTCCTAAGGTTCACTTGACTTCACACTCCAGGATGTCAGGCTCTAGGAGAGTGACCACACTATCATGATTATCTGGGTCATTGGGCTTCCCTGGTGGCTCAGAGGTTAAAGCGTCTGCCTCCAATGCAGGAGACCCAGGTTCGATCCCTGGGTCAGGAAGATCCCCTGGAGAAGGAAATGGCAATCCACTCCAGTATTCTTGCCTGAAGAATCCCATGGACAGAGAAGCCTAGTAGGTTACAGTCCATGGGGTCACAAAGAGTTGGACACGACTGAGCGACTTCNGGTTCGATCCCTGGGTCAGGAAGATCCCCTGGAGAAGGAAATGGCAATCCACTCCAGTATTCTTGCCTGAAGAATCCCATGGACAGAGAAGCCTAGTAGGTTACAGTCCATGGGGTCACAAAGAGTTGGACACGACTGAGCAACTTCACCTTTAAGACCTTTTTGGTACAGTTCTTCTGTATATTCTTGCCATCTCTTTTTAATCTCTTCTGCTTCTAAGGACCTAAGGAATGTTAGGTTCTTACCATTTCTGTCTATATCATGCCCATCCTTTCATGAAATGTTTCTTTGTTATCTCTAATTTTCTTGAAGAGATCTCTAATGTTTCCCATTCTATTGTTTTCCTCTACTTCTTTGCACTGTTCATTTAAGAAGGCTTTCTTATCTTCTCTTGCTATTCTCTGAAACTCTGCATTCATTTGGNATTCTATCAAAGCTAAAACTATCTAAGTAATGAACCTGTCCATCTTTTTTTCATTTCTATTCCATCAAAAGTCAAAAAGTGATTTCCCCTAGTGCTAGTCTGTTTACATTCATGAGAGTGTGTGGGCTTTGGCTTTTAAGTATTTAACTTTCATTCCACCTGGAATTTTCTGGAGAGTATTGGGGAGAGTGTGAGTCTTTTTAATATTCTCATTATTGATATTTTCTTATACCAAGAGTGTCACATTGGTTGCTGATTTCCATGACTGCTAGGACAAATTCTTCTCATAAGTCCTTTTGAATCTAGAATACTCTTTAATATTCTTTTCCATTTATATTTCAACATAAAGCCAAAATTACATTAATTCTATGAAGCATTTTGTTTCTAATCAGTGGCTGGTCACCTGAATCCAATAATGTCCTATGCAAAGTTGAGATTGATTTACACCCTGGTAAGGCTCAGTCTACTTCAGTTTTGCTCCTGTCTTTTCAGGATTTTCGGCAGAAATCTCTCTGGTGAGTCCAGAATTTTAATCCTTCTCTCACAAGATTTTGGAAGACTCTGTTCTGCTTCAGAGGCTTTCTGCTTCTGTTTTTAGAGCTCTTGACTCATGCATCCCCAGAATTTAACAGATGCCCTAAAGGAACCTCCCAGACCTTCCATAGCGCTGCTGGTCTGTTTCCCAGCAGTGGTCTTCCCTGGGTGTGAGACATGGAATTATCAGCCTCGGGCCCATGCCCAGAATCAGCAACTAACACCTGGGTGAAGTGGCTGCAAAATTCAGCCCTCCCTCTTCAAAATTCTCCCTTTCTGGAGTCTCAGCCTCTCCAGTTCTTCTTGACTTAGCAGCTCTCTTTTACCTTAAAACAAACGATTTCGCTATTGTGTTTCAATTTTCTGTTTGTTTTAGGTATGAGTGCTGGCTGTCACTGGCTAATCCATCTCACTTGAAAAGAAGTTCATTTCACCTTAAACATTTTCATTGTTTTTTCTTATATTTTATGTATTTATTTTTGGCTGTGCCATGCAGCATGTGGGGTCTTAGTTACCCAATCAAACCCATATTGATTACCCAATCAAATTTGCCTTAAAAACACGGATTCTTAACCACTGGATTGCCAGGGAAGTCCCCCTTATATTTTAAAACCAAAAAAAAAAATTTTTTTTTTTTAATTGAGACATAATCGACCAACAACATTGTATAAGTTTAAAGTAAACAGTGTTTTATTTGCTTGGCTTGATACATTTATATACCATGCATTTATATTGTACACATATACACACATATATGTCTATTATATACATTTGTATATATACTGTAGGAGCTTTGAGCTTCCCTAGTGGCTCAGATGGTAAAGAATCTACCTACAATGCAGGAGACCTGAGTTTGATCCCGAGGTCAGGAAGATCCCCTGGAGAAGGGAATGGCAACCCACTCCAGTATTCTTGCCTGGAGAATTCTATGGANCCCCTTATATTTTAAAACCAAAAAAAAAAATTTTTTTTTTTTAATTGAGACATAATCGACCAACAACATTGTATAAGTTTAAAGTAAACAGTGTTTTATTTGCTTGGCTTGATACATTTATATACCATGCATTTATATTGTACACATATACACACATATATGTCTATTATATACATTTGTATATATACTGTAGGAGCTTTGAGCTTCCCTAGTGGCTCAGATGGTAAAGAATCTACCTACAATGCAGGAGACCTGAGTTTGATCCCGAGGTCAGGAAGATCCCCTGGAGAAGGGAATGGCAACCCACTCCAGTATTCTTGCCTGGAGAATTCTATGGACCAAGGAGCCTAGCAGGCTATAGTCCATGAGGTTGCAGAGTCGGACATGACTGAGCAACTAAGCTTACAAGTACGCACAGGAGCATTAGCTAACACCTTTAAAATTTACTTATTTGACATATTTCTTTTAGAGAAGGAAAAATCTCTTCCTCTACCCATCTGAGGTTCTCTGCCTAGAGCCCTGTAAATAGGACTGATGAAATACAGATTAACAGGAGAAAAGCAAACAGAAGTTTATTAACATGTGCATCACACACGTAACACATGGGAGTACCCAGAGATGAGAATTTCAAAGATTTGGTTAGAACTTGAGCTTGTACAGCATTTTAGCAAAGGAACAATAAATTTTTAGAGTGGTAAGTCAAAGGAAAAGGACCTTGAGTCTCTATGGGCAGCAAATCATGGAAGGGCAAATGCATGGGAAAACTAGTGGTAGACAAAGACCAGTTAGTAGAATTTATTGTGAGATTTTTCCAGTGCCATCTCTAGGCTGCTATGGGTCTAAAGTTGTCTCCAGTGATTAAGCTTTGTTCTTCCTGGGAGACAGGGGAGGAGAGATACCATTTTAAATTTATGTCCTGAAAACCATGCTTCTCCTGAGCAAGTCTCAGTGTTATCTGAGGGGTTGTATTCTGGGCTATATTCCACAGTTTGAGTCAAATAAAACTCTTTTCTATTCCAATTATAGATTGTTTGTTGATGATTTTGTGGATAGAGGTATGTGTCAGATTCTTATGTGTATCCCTTGAAGAGGAATCGGGACCCTGACCATCACTGCACAACTGTTTCTTGAGCTCCTTCCTTCGTTTCTGCAGCCCCTCACTCTGATTAGCAGCTGTGTGACCCTTCCCTTTGGAGCACAGGGAAGATCTGGGAGGCTGAAATGTTCTTGTTTGTTCTACAAACAAGAAATGGGGGACACAAAAATGCTTTTGTACCCAAGAGGACCCTACGTTGTTCTGCTCAGTTTTGTGGTTCACCTAGCAAGGGCATGGAAGTTCCATGACCTTTCCGCATATTCTTCCATCACCGACACAATGGACATAAGTTTGAACAAACTCTAGGAGATGGTGAAGGACAGAGGAGCCTGGCGTGCTGCAGTCCTTGGGGTCGGGGTCGCAAAGAATTGGACATGACTAAGCGACTGAACAACAAAATCTCTTCCATCTGGCTGTTCCTGAGTTATATCATTTTATAGTAAACGGTAATCTAGTGAGTAACCTAGATTCCTGACTTCAGTGAGCTGCTCTAGCAAATGAATTGAGCCCAAGGAGGGGGTCGTGGGAACCTCTGATTTTGTAGCCATTTAGTCAGAAGCGCAGGAACAATCTAGACTTGTAATTGGCTCCTGAAATGGAGGAGAGTTTGGTGAGACTGGGCCCTTACCTGTGGAATCTGATGCTATCTCCAGATAGTGTCAGATTTGAGTTGAATTGAAGGACACTCAGCTGGTGTTGGAGTGCTTAGGGGAAAATCCCACACACTGAAATTGTGCAGAAACTGTCTTTAAGGAAACATCAAATATCTCAATATCACTCATAATTCTCTTTTTTTCCTTTGGAGACAAAGGTGTCTTGATTTGCCAGTGCCTGGTGAGCCATCTCGGAGAAGGCAATGGCACCCCATTCTAGTACTTTTACCTAGAAAATCCCATGGACGGAGGAGCCTGGTAGGCTGCTGTCCATGGGGTTGCTAGAGTCGGATACGACTGAGCGACTTCACTTTCACTTTCATGCATTGGAGAAGGAAATGGCAACCCACTCCAGTGTTCTTGCCTGGAGAATCCCAGGGACGGGGGAGCCTGGTGGGCTGCTGTCTATGGGGTCGCACAGAGTTGGACACGACTGAAGCAACTTAGCAGCAGCAGCAGCAGTGGACCATCTGGGTAATTCAGTTTTAATGCTGGAAAGGTAAAACGAAAACTGTTGGAGCAAGGAGGGACAAGTGTACTCTGACAGGTTACTATGTATGCTTTCTTAGGAGAGAAGACATGAAATCTGCAGCCTGCAGTCGACTTTTACTTTTGTAGTAATCTACGTGTTAAGGAGGAAAGATAATAAGAAATGTGAATTTTATAGCTGAACATGGCAGCAGTGGAGTTAAGAGTAGTTAAGTCTATTGTGATACTACTTAGCAACAGCTACACACAAAACTGGGCTTCCCAGGTGGCTCAGTGGATAAACAAACTGCCTGCAATGCAGGAGACACAGGAGATATGGGCTCAAGCCCTGGGTCGCGAAGATCCCCTGGAGGAAGGCATGGCAACCCACTCCAGTATTGTCTGGAGAATCCCATGGACAGAGGAGCTGGGCGGGCTACAATCCACAGGTCACAAAGAGCTGAACATGACTGAGGCAACTGAGCACACAGACACAAAACCAAGCAAAGGCATCTGCCTACGTGGCATGCTGCACACTGAATGTATTGCAAGAAACACCCAGAATCTCAACCTCAGGTAAAAGAAAACGGAAATGGAAAAGAACACAGACAATATGTTCCTAAAATGGAAATAACTTTATTTGTAGCAGATATTGATAATAATACCTTCCACAGAGCAAAAGCAGTAATCCAAAGGCTCGACAACCACTCACACTATGAAACTTGCACACACGTTGCAATCAAGGATCCAGATCTTAGCAGGAACCAAACTTTTCTTTTTTGAAGCAAATTTAGCTACAATATCCATAGACACAAAACAACGAATTATAACTCTAAGACCTTAATGAATCACCAAAAACTAAACATCTAATCTGATTTGAAAATATATATATATANTCCATGTCCAGTTCTAACTGTTGCTTCCTGACCTGCATACACATTTCTCAAGAGGCAGGTTAGGTGATCTAGTATTCCCATCTCTTTCAGAATTTTCCACAGTTTGTGATCCACACAGTCACATATTGATTGATATTTTTTTCCCCATTCCATAGGCTGCCTTTGATTTTCTTGCTCAAAGTTTATTTTGAATACTTTTGGGGATGGTAGTATCATCGTGGTAGTGTTTCAGGATTAAGCCCTGGAAATGTTTAACAGAAATGAAGTTTTCCTGATCCTTTCAGTAAAGGTTGCTTCAAGTACAAAATGTTTTTACACAGTTGTGTGGTATTCTTCCACAGAACCAGTTTCATATTTGATTAGAATGTCCAGGTAAAGAAAAGGTCATCCCCATTTAAGGAAGATCCTTATATTCCACATGGTTTAATTGAGATCTCTCAGAGGCTTTGAAAGGGGAGCTAAGTCTTGTTTAGCTTTTCAAAAGGTTTCTACTGGGCTGTCTACCCCATGACTGTCCCTGGGCAACATTTCTTTAACCACCAACAGCTTTTAAAATTATTTTATGTCACTTGAAACACTTTATTTCCTTCCCAATTTTTACCACCATTCATTGAGTGCCTGGTCCATGACAGTGCCACTCAAAGCTGTTAATATACCATTCAGTTCAGTTCAGCCGCTCAGCCATGTCCGACTCTTTGCAACCCCATGAATCGCAGCACGCCAGGCCTCCCTGTCCATCAACAACTCCCAGAATTCACTCAAACTCACCTCCATAGATTCGGTGATGCCATCCAGCCATCTCATCCTCTGTCGTCCCCTTCTTCTCCTGCCCCCAATCCCTCCCAGCANGCTGATAAAGTTACCTTTTGTTATATTAGTAGTACTAAGGATTGCCAGAGTTAATAAATAAAAATACAAAGTGTCTAATTAAATTTGAATTTTAGATAAACAATAAATAACTTTTTATTGTTTGTCAAGTAAACATCTACTAATATCGAGAGGCTTCTTCCTCTGTGAGGAAAAGCCTTTTTATGACGTCCTTCCTCCCTTCATTCCCAGTTGGGATGCTGGTGAGGAATATACTAAGGGAGTGGTGGCAATTATCTTGCAACGAAGGGGCACTTTCAGAGGACAGAGGTCAGCTAAGCATGGTGGCTGAGCAAATACAAAGAATCTGGTTCCTTAATGGTGTCATTAAGCTACTGCACCAAACTCGAAATCCCTGCTTCCTGATTTCTTAAGTGATAATTAATTAGCTTTGTGACTGTGGTTCACTGGGCTTTCTTTTCTGTAGCTAATAACTTCCCAGACTAACACGGACCCTTTCTCACTGAAANTCATTAAGCTACTGCACCAAACTCCAAATCCCCGCTTCCTGATTTCTTAAGTGATAATTAATTAGCTTTGTGACTGTGGTTCACTGGGCTTTCTTTTCTGTAGCTAATAACTTCCCAGACTAACACGGACCCTTTCTCACTGAAAAATAACTTTAGGATTTATAGACTAAACCCATCCTTTTAAAGGCAGGTTTTGTTTTGTTTTGTTTTTTGCTCTAGTCTTTTGGATACAGTCATCTGTCACTTTGTAGTTCATCGTGTGCTTTCGTCCCTTTTACTGAAGGTAAGGTGCTGCTGAATGAATGGAAAGTGGGTAGGTTTTCCTGCCATGGAGGATGAGCAGCTCTTTGGATCTGTTCAACATGAATTCTCCATCTTTCAACATCTTTCTCTACTTTTTTCTCTACTTTTTCCACTTTGTAAATTCCTCTCCAAAGGTGTAAACATACCACTGTCAGATGTGGGAATGTTTTGGGCCATGATTCTCTGTGAAATATTTATATTAGTTAACTTATGAAGAGCTTTCTAATTAGATATCTAGGAAGGACCACAGATGCTTGAGAAACTATGTTCTAAAATATGTATGTAGTCCTGTGGATGTGTCTGTGGAATGCTGAAACGCTAGTGTTGGATTTAAGTGTTAACAATACTGCTTTTATTAGCGAATGGAAAGCAATGTGACTTGTGTTATAAGCATCCTATTCCAGTTTACCCTGAATATGCCATTATAAGAGCTACTATAAAGTTCAACTATGTTTGTATAGCTACTTTTCTGGAATTGTTGTTTTTCTTTAACAGAAGGAATTCTGTAGGATACTTTTAAAGCTAGTTGCTTGGTTAAATTCTTTAAAGGAGTCAACATTTTTTATTAATAAAGAAAACGTTAGCAATTACGCTTACTAGTGTAGGATACAAATGACTTCAAATGACTTGGTTTTCTTACTCATTATACGTTAGGCTCTGGAGAGTCTCACCAGTCGAAGAGGCAATCTCTGTAGGTTCCTTTATTGAGTAGCTAATCAAATGCATTATGGAATCCTTAATCTTTTCTGAATCATCTGTACTTGTCACAGAAGAAGCACTAGACATATTTGTCTGTCGAGCAAAATGTTTCATTGTCCTTTCAAGTCACTTTGTAGATTTTATACTCGCTTACGTCTTCAAGTGGACAATGAAAGCAAAGATGTCAGGGAGATTCTGATGATGATTTTTACTTAGTCTAGAAGGACCAATATTAAAGCAGGCTTTTTAGTAGCAATCTGAATTGATTTGGCTGATTGTCAGAGGTGAGGTTTTTTTTTTGCTTTGCAACATAGATTTATTTTTCTGTAGATGCATCACAGTAGTAGCATGTGTCACACTCTTTACTGTTATAGGTTTGTCTTAGAAAATGTTTTGATTTTACTTTGTTTTTGAAATGTGATAATATTTTTTTGTTTTACTTTTTAAACTTTAAATGATAATAGGCCTGAAATTTCAGTTTTGCTCTAACTTGCTTTTCTAAGGCTAGGATTTATTGTCTGATACCTATTAACTGTAAAATTGTAAAGAACTTAAGGTATAAATTTAATAACATATTTCATTTGTTGCTATCCAAGTTCCCTTTTGTATTTTCTTGGCCTTTTGGCTAAGATCAAGTGGTGGCTCAGACGGAAAGCGTCTCTCTACAATGTGGGAGACCTGGGTTCGATCCCTGGGTCGGGAAGTTCCCTGGAGAGGGAAACGGCAACCCACTCCAGTACTCTTGCCTAGAAAATCCCCTGGATGGAGGAGTCTGGTGTCCATAGGGTCGCAAAGAGTTGGACACAACTGAGCGACTTTACTTTTCTTTTATGTTGTTCAGTTGCTCAGTTGTGTCCAACTCTTTGCAACCCAATGGACTGCAGCATGCCAGGCTTCCCTATCCTTCACCATCTCCCAGAGCTTGCTCAAACTCATGTCCATTGAGTTGGTGATGCCATCCAACCCTCTCATCCTCTGTCGTCCCCTTCTCCTCCTGCCTTCAACCTTTCCCAACATCTTTTCTAATGAGTCGACTCCTCACATCTATTACCATAATCTCTAATTATATTGTTTATCTCATTTGTCTATGATCTGTCTACTCTAACTTGAATGTAAAATTTTTGAAGGCCACACCATGTGTTTTCTCATTCCCTGATGTAAGCTCAGCATCTAGAAATCACTTAATTAGCATTGGAAAATTAAAAACAAACTAATAAAACATAAGTGAATGAATGAAATGTTTTGACAGTTAACCAATTTAGAGAAATGTTAATGGATCTGCCATTCATCTAGCTATTATGGGACAAAATCATTATATAATAGAGATATGTCCTTCAGAAGGACTTGTAGATAACTCATCTGGGACAGGTGTGAATTAATTACTGAATCTTACACAGAAGGTTGAAAATTCTCCAGCTGTTCATGTGAATGAATGAGCCATCTTAAACTTCCATGTCAGTCAAGCCTTCAGATGCGTGTAACCTCAGTGAACATCTGCAACAGCATGGACACCCCAAGGCAGAGCCACCCAGCTGAGCCCTGCCAACCCATTGAACTATGCGTCATAATAATAATTTCAGCCATTCAGTTTTGAGATTGCTGGTTTGTACTATACAGGAAAAAAGAAAAAGTTAACAATATAAACCACATTTGTGGGTACTAAGGAATTTCTCTCCAAGCAGTACAATTATTTTTTGATTCATTCTAAATATCGGATCTCTTCTTTGATTCTATAAAAACATAAAGACTAGATTATATCTGAAGAATTCATGTTATCAGGAAAAAGGAAAGATTTATGGGTGTCTAAGTGGGCTATTGTATTGACAGGAAAGCAAAAGTGAACTCAAATTATGTCTGCAACTAATCATGACCAGGTGAGCTTTGACCACCCTGCCTCTCGTGATATAATCACGAGAATAAGAATTTTGACACATTAATAATATTACTCCCTCTTCTCAGTGTTTCTTTATCATAATTATTATAGATTCCTTATAGAACTAAAATATTTGAGATAATGATGTGTTAAACAGCATAGTGAAAATTCTTCAAAACCTTCAGGAAGTTGAGTCAGTAATCTCATATCCAGAGAGAAACAAGCCTAAAATCTTAAAAGACTTTGAAATTCCATATCCATTAATTTATATATATATAAGTCCAACAGGCTAACACGCCTTTTTGTCCTTTTCAAGTATCTACTTTCATCTCCTTTTTTGAGGCAAAAATTACGGAAACCAGTATTTAAGACCAGATTTATGCTACTCTCTATGTTAACGTTAAATACATAGAGAGACTGAAGTTTATGTTCTATTAGGAAAGTTCGCTGGTTCTTCTGGAAAAGGATGAGCTGTCTAACAGCTCGGGACATCACTTGACTATGCGTAGCTTCACTGGCATACAGATTTGACCCTCTCTTCCTCTTCCATTCTTCTGTATCCTCTCCCTTTTTATGTTTCATTTTTTGACTTGGTCTTGATTGAAAAATCCTTTTGAAGAATCGACTTAGGGACGTGGAAGTGTTCATAAGCTCTGCAGGATCCTGGGAAGGTACACCTTCTTCAATGGAAATTTTGAAAAAAAAAGAGCATTAAAATATAATAAGCCTTGGAAGGTAAACCTGCATGTATTGCCTGTTTGCTTCACTGCTTCTTGTCCCTCTGTTTGTCCGTTCATCTGTCCATCCATCCATCTAAGAGAAAATGATTATGTGGTCAAAACCTGATGGCAGAATGCTTGAAAGTTTGAGAAGTTCTTGAATAGGTTTATAGTAGTTCTTCATTATTTTTCTAACTGTAAAATGTATTTTTTTCCTTGCCTGAGAAATAGCTGCTTCTACTATTATGTTTCAGAAGAATATTGCCATTTATGAAACAATATAAATGAAATATGACATATTAGGGTATTTGAAGATATCCCATATCTTCAAATGATATTCAGATTTTTCCTCCTTGACCTTAAAGGTCTCTAATATTATTTTTTTATGTTATCTGTCATTTCTTTTCAAAACTTCTGTGAAAACTTCTATTGAAAAACAGAAATAATGGAGCAACTGAATTCTAAAGTCAGTTGCTAACCAACTATCTGAAGTATGCTGCATCCTACTCATTGTAAAGAAAAGGCAAGGTCCTCCAGTCTATTGGCTTTTATTCCTGAGATCTTGAAAAAAGAAGAGACAGGAGTTTCTGAGTAAGATTTCTACACAAAGGAGACAAGAGTAAAAGAGTTCTATACAAGCAGAATTTTGTAAACTATGTAAACAAAGAAGTTACATTTTAGAAACGAATGAGGTTTTTTATTTGGTAATGTTTGCATAATTATTAAATCATGCTGAGTTGCTTCTCAAATTCATTTTCTTGAACTCCAGTGTAGGAATTATTTCTTGGCTTTATAGACTCTTGAGAAAAACATTTCAATTGATATTATCCCTAAGCAAAGACAACTTACTAATTTACTAATTGCACAGTTTTGACAAAGAATAGTTTGTTATGAATATTTGATGCTTGATTCATAATCAGGAAAAGTCATTTGGTAACACCAAATGTCTCCTCAACTCATGGAAGAATTTACTGCATGACGTAGGAGAAAAATAGTATTAAAATTAAGCCACTGACCAGATACCAGATAAGGGTCAAGAAGTGTTTACTTTAAAGCATCATACCCTGTACTGTTCCAGAGGAAACAGACTTGCATCCCCAAATTCCTCTCTGGCCAGGAAAAACTTCCAAACAACCTATAAGGGGATAATGGCTCATGTGTCACAGTGTTGCGTCTCTTCTGACATCTGCCCAGGGTGTTGAACATCATTAGTGGGGCATTAGTATACTCAGTACCCCCAAATGAATGTCCTTTTTTATTGGGATGTAATTGTTAGTTTCTGCTGTACAACAGTGTGAATCAGTCATATGCATACATATGTCCCTTCCCTCTTAAATCTCCCTCCCCCAACCCCTATCCCAGCCCTCTGGGTCATCACAGAGCACTGAGCTGCTTGTACTGCTGTACTGCAGCTTCCCACTAGCTAGCTATTTTATACGTGGTAGTGTACCTGTGTCAATGCTACCATCTCAGTTTGTCCCACTCCCTCCTTTCCCCCAACCCTGAGTCCGTAAAACTGTTCCCTCTGTCTGCATCTCTATTCCTGCTCTGCAAATAGGTTCAGCAGTACCGTTTTTCTAGATTTCATATATATGTGTTAACATATATTAATTTATCCCAAGGGCTTCCCTGGTGGCTCAGATGGTAAAGAATCCACCTGCAGTGCAGGAGACCTGGGTTCAATCCCTGGGTTGGGAAGATCCCCTGGAGAAGGGATTCCAGCATTCTGGCCTGGAGAATTCCATGGACTGTATAGCCCATGGAGTCACAAAGAGTCGGACATGACTGAGCAACTTTCAGTTATATATACATATACAATATTTGTTTTTCTCTTTCTGATTTATTTCACTCTGTATGACAGGTTCTAGGTTCAGCCACATCATGGGTGACTCAGTTTTGTTGCTTTTTATGAATGAAGAAATATTTCATTGATGGTCCTTTTTTCTTGTATAGTTTTTGGTGAAGGCTTTAGTCCTTACACATTTCCTATTATTTCTTGTATCTTTTGGTATTTTTTAAAATCTTTTGTTGGTAAAGTTGAATAAGTAGATGCCCTATTATGGGCCATGAGCAAAAGAAAACTAGATCTTATTTGAACCTTTTCTATTATCTCCATTTACGTCTTACCTATGTAAATTTTCTTCTGCATTTTATCTCAGAATTTACTTCTGCTTTCTCCATTGAATATCAATTTATAAATTGTTGAGTATTTTTACTATGAACTCCAGAGGTTATTAAAATTTGTAATAATGACTTCATTACTACAAGTAGCTTGAAATTTCATTGAGAAGATAAAACCTATAAAAAGTTGGAAATTGCTGATATGAGGGCTGTGGGAGATGAGCAGGAAAACAGTGAGCTTCCCGTGAAGGGAATTAATCCCAGGGAACTTGGAATTTGCTTTCAAATTGTATATTTGATACATTAAGTCTTCTTACTGTGCTTCCACCTCAACTAAAAAACTAATTGTTTTCCCTTCTAGATAAGCTATCAATAGTTCACCTTGATTTGCTGACTTCTCCCCCTTTCTTTCTGGCTTGGCTTAGTTTCCTCAGACTTATAACTTTATGTGTTAGTTAGTTTTTGCTGTATAAAGACCACTCCCAAAATTTTTTAGTTTAAGGCAACAGCTGTTTGTTAGATTTATGATTCTGCATGTCTGAAATTTGGGCTGAATTTGACTCATGGATGCATCTGTGAGCCATTCTAGGTCAGCTGGGGGCTAACTCGTTTGGTGTGAGTTTAGCTGGGACAGTTTTGTCTGTTCCATATAGTCTCCCGGCTTCTAGCAGGCTACCTTGGCTTGTACAGATGGCAACCAGGAAGAATTACAAGTGAAAGGGTGTAGGAAGTATGGAAATAGAGCGCTGTTACTTCTGCTACACTCTTTTGGCCAAAGCAAGTCACCAGGCCCACCCAGAATCAAAAGGCGAAGAAAAACCCTCTTGCGTCATGAGTTCATGTGCTATAGGTGCAGGGAGTAGTGGAAATTGGGTCCATGTTTGCTGTCAGCCACGGGTGGTGATGACCTTGAATTTGCTAAGACTGTCAAATTTATACACTATATATATATATGGCCCTCAGGGAATTTGCACTTTGAGGCAACAAATGGCACTAGACAGTGTGTGTTCATTGCCAGCTTGTGAAGCGGCTCAGAGGCCAAGATGTTAGTGCTTTATAGATGTGAAATAGATTTGAGGTGGGAAATGACAGTACGATGCCAATATTTTAGGAAGAATTCACTTGTGGATCTGGGCAGAAAGAAAATTTAGATCCACATATCCAATCACTATAGGCTACTCCTGTTGGATGTTATTTAAATTTCCATGTTCCTAAAACTGAACTCACTATTTTCTTTCTCCAGCCAAATTTTCCCCTCTTCCTGTGTTTCTTTTCTCAATAAATGATCATTTGCTCTGTAGTCCAAGCCAGATATTTGATCTTTCTTGATTCCTCTCTCTTCTCTCACCATATTCATCCACTGTTGTTATCAACAAATCTGTAGAATGCCTACTGTATTTGACTGTATATCAAATACTGTGATTTCTACGGTTCCACTAATCTAGACCTCTGTCATCTCTCAGTCACTAGTTCTGTCTCCAGGTTTGGTCTCCATGCTTATGTTTGAGAAGACCCATAATGACTTCTTAAAAGTCAATCTGTTCTTTCAGTTAGTATATAATTATTGAACTTCTGTGTGTTAGACAATGCAAATACAGAAATAAACAAGGCAAAGTGACTGGCTTCATGGAGTTTACAATCCAGTGTGGGAGAGAAACAGTAAAGGGTCAAATTGATAGATAACATGGCAGTCAGGAGTGCTATGAAGAAAAGGAAATCAGAATCAAGGGCAGAGAATGACATAGAATGCTATCTCAGACAGGTTTACTAGGAAGAGCCTCTCTTAGGAGGTAATATTTGGGCACAAGAGAGAGAGCCTCGCAGATTCTGAGGAAGAACATCCACATGTCAGGGGATAGTAGGTGTCAAGCTGCCACGAGATGAGAGTAGGGTTGGAGAGGGAGAGGATAGTGTGGTGGAATGGAGTGAATGGGAATGAGGGGGATGGGCCAGGTCAGGGAGGTGGCTCCAAATCAGGTCACGAGCACTGTATAGGCGCTAGAATAGACAGGGAGTATATTGGAAGTGTGAGGTAAAGTCACTGGGAATTATTAGAATATTTATTGAAAATAACTCTGACACAGTTTATAAAGATCACTATTACTATTGTATGCAAAATAGACCTTAGAGGAATAAGAGATGATAGTAGCTAAAGTTGGTTTGTAGCCATGAAAATGGTGGGAAGAGGTCAGGTTCTGTAGCTGTTGGGAAGGATTTGCTGATGGGTATTTATAGAGAAGGAGAGCAGCTGTAGATGCCATGCACTGTTGTAGGGGACACTGAGAAGCTGGGCGGAGCAGCTTTGGAGGTCAGAGAGGGTGGAGATCCAGTGTTTTTCTTGAGAATTAAATTTGAGATGCACTTTAGGATTCCAAACCATGTCAATCCCTACCTTACAACTCTTGAATGGTCTTTTCATCAAATTATGATAAAGTTCAAAAATTAGGGGGGGGGGGGAAACATGGCTTGTAGGAACGTTTACAGTCTGGCCTCTCCAGTTTCATCTCTTTCCATTTTTCTCATCTTCCCCCCACCTCTCATATCGGTATCCTTCAGCAGTACTGAATTTTTTCCCATTCTTTAAGCATTCCCGTCTCTCTTTGATTATTCCATACCCTCATCCACTTCTTAAAAATTTATTTTTAATTGGAGGATAATTGCTTTACGAATGTGTGCTGGTTTCTGCCATACAATGTGAAGTAGCCGTAAGTATATACATGTTCCCTCCCTCTTGAACCTCCCTCCCTTCCTACCCCTCTAGATTGTCACAGAGCATTGGGTTCAGCTCCGTGAACACATTCTCCTTGTCCCTTGCTTGCCCTCTGGCTAGTCAATTCATATTTGGGGGCTTAAATGTCATTTTCTCTCAGAAGTGGTCTCAGCCTTCCCACACATTCCCCTGACTGGGTTCCATGTTCCCACAATACCCTGAGAATTCCTGTTACAATACTTATGTTGTTTTTGGAAAAAAAAAGAAAGAAAAGTAAGCTCCTTGTTTGTCTGTCATACAAACTGGACTTCAAGGACTTGAGTGCAGTGACATTGCTTTGGCCATATAGTGGCCAGAATGTAGTAGGTGATTGATAAAATTGTTTTAATGCGAGGAGGATCGATTGAAAATCTAAACAGGGTTAAAGATTAAAAGTAGTGGATCAGAACCAGTGACCTGAACGGCAAGGTGCTGTGAAAATCAAAGGACACAGGAGAGGAGGAGGTGTGGTTTAAGATCCAGATTTCAGATCTTTTAATCTGAGTTATTTGGGAATAGTGAGAACCATAGCACATGCAGAGGACCATATATGTAAAGGTAAGCTCGGTCTTAGTGTTGCAGAACTATCCAGTAAGTTTCAGAGACTGGTTACCCTTTATCATCACGGTCAGGTCATGTAGCTGAAACCAGTTCTCCAAACCCTAAGACAAGACATGTTGAAATTCCTTAAAGAAAAGAAGATTTGTGATTGTTGTTGTTGTTGGCTTATTGTTTTTGCTTTCTTAAATGTTTTCAGTACTGACAGTTTCTAATTCAAGATGTATCAGGCTTGGAAAGATTCAAAGAGTATCACAAAATTTACAAATGAGAGAAAGCTTGTCCACTAAACTAAATTCATAGATCATCCAGTTACCCTTTGGCTGCTCTTTGAAATTCATTTTCTTTTCTTCTAAAAGACTAATTTTTAAAGAGAAGTTTTAACTTCACAGCAAATGGAGAGGAAGGTACAGAGATTTCCCATATACCGCCTACCCCGACACATACCGGAGAAGGCAAATGGCACTCCACTCCAGTACTCTTGCCTGGAAAATCCCATGGATGGAGGAGCCTGGAAGGCTGCAGTCCATGGGGTCACTGAGGGTCGGACACGACTGAGCAACTTCACTTTCACTTTTCACTCTCATGCACTGGAGAAGGAAATGGCAACCCACTCCAGTGTTCTTGCCTGGAGAATCCCAGGGACGGGGGAGCCTGGTGGGCTGCCGTCTATGGGGTGGCACAGAGTTAGACACGACTGAAACGACTTAGCAGCAGCAGCAGCAGCCGACACATACACAGCCTCCCTCAATATCAACATCTCCCTCTAGAGTGATACATTTGTTACTGAATAAACAGTTGATGAACCTGCATTGACACATCATATACCCTAGATCTGTACTTTACATTAAGATTCACTCTTAGTGTTGTTCACTGACAAATGTTCAGTGACATGTATTCATCATTATCGTTTTCTACAGAGCACTTCCACTGCCCTAAAAATCCTTTGTGCTCTCCTGTTTGTCCCCTGATTCTCAGTCCCTATGAAACACTGATCTTTTTACTTCCTCCATGGTTTTGCCTTTTCCAGAATGCCATATAGTTGGAAGCATACATTTTTTAGCCTTTTCAGATAGACTTCTTTTACTCAGTAATATGCATTTAAATTTCCTCCTAGTCTTTTCATGGCTTGCTAGCACATCTCTTTTTAAGCACCGAATAATATTTCATTTTCTATTGGACCTCAGTTTATCTATTCATCCTCAGACTTCTTGGTTGCTGCCAAGTTTTAGCAATTGTGAATAAAGCTGCCATAGTATCCCTTTGCAGGTTTTTATGTGCAACTAAATTTTCAGCTGCTTTAGGTAAATGCCAAGGAACATAATTGCTGGATCCATATGGTTAAAATTATGTTTAGTTTTCTAAGAAACTTCCAAGCAATCTTCTCAAGTGCCTATATGATTTTAATTTCTACCAGCAATGAATCAGAGAGTTTCTGTTGTTCTACATCTTCACCAACATTGGGTGGTGTCAGTGTTCTGGGTTTTAGCTTTCATTCCAATTCCAAAGAAAGGCAATGCCAAAGAATGCTCAAACTACTGCACAAATGCACTAATCTCACATGCTAGTAAAGTAATGCTCAAAATTCTCCAAGCCAGGCTTCAGCAATACGTGAACCGTGAACTTCCTGATGTTCAAGCTGGTTTTAGAAAAGGCAGAGGAACCAGAGATCAAATTGCCAACATCCGCTGGATCATGGAAAAAGCAAGAGAGTTCCAGAAAAACATCTATTTCTGCTTGATTGACTATGCCAAAGCCTTTGACTGTGTGGATCACAATAAACTGTGGAAAATTCTGAAAGAGATGGGAATACCAGATCACCTAACCTGCCTCTTGAGAAATCTGTATGAAGGTCAGGAAGCAACAGTTAGAACTGGACATGGAACAACAGACTGGTTCCAACTAGGAAAAGGAGAACGTCAAGGCTGTGTATTGTCACCCTGCTTATTTAACCCTATATGCAGAGAACATCATGAGAAACACTGGACTGGAAGAAACACAAGCTGGAATCAAGACTGCTGGGAGAAATATCAATAACCTCAGATATGCAGATGACACCACCCTTATGGCAGAAAGTGAAGAGGAGCTAAAAAGCCTCTTGATGAAAGTGAAAGAGGAAAGTGAAAAAGTAGGCTTAAAGCTCAACATTNGACTGTAGCCTACCAGGCTCCTCCGTCCATGAGATTCTCCAGGCAAGAATACTGGAGTGGGTTGCCATTGATGGGTACAATAATCTAAATATCAATTAGCTTAATTTTTATATAGTGTGATGTAGGAGTGATAGCTCATTTTTTCCATATAAAGGCTCAGTCATTTCAGTACTATTCGTGAGAATCTGTGAACAGAATGTATAAAGAACTCTTCCAACTCAATAGTAAAAAGACAAACAACACAACTTTTAAAATGGGCAAAATACTTAAAAAGACATTTGCCAAAGGAAGATATATGAGTGGCCAAAAAGCACATAGATAAATGCTCAGTATATTAGACATTAGGGAAACTCAAAACCATACTCTCCAACAACTAAAATGCTTCAAATTTAAAAGAAGGCAACACCAAATGCTGACAAAGATAAGAAACGACTGAAACTCTCATTCATTTATGGTGGGAGAATGAAGTCCACACACTCTTAAGGTGGCCCTCTGTGATCCCTACCCCTTAGTATTCAAAAGCAGAGACATTACTTTGTCGACTAAGGTCCGTCTAGTCAAGGGTATGGTTTTTCCAGTAGTCATGTATGGATGTGAGAGTTGGACTGTGAAGAAGGTTGAGCGCCGAAGAATTGATGCTTTTGAACTGTGGTGTTGGAGAAGACTCTTGAGAGTCCCNGGCTATGTTTTTTCCAGTAGTCATGTATGGATGTGAGAGTTGGACTGTGAAGAAGGCTGAGCGCCGAAGAATTGATGCTTTTGAACTGTGGTGTTGGAGAAGACTCTTGAGAGTCCCTTGGACTGCAAGGAGATCCAGCCAGTCCATTCTGAAGGAGATCAGCCCTGGGGTTTCTTTGGAAGGAATGATGCTAAAGCTGAAACTCCAGTACTTTGGCCACCTCATGCGAAGAGTTGACTTATTGGAAAAGACTCTGATGCTGGGAGGGATTGGGGGGCAGGAGGAGAAGGGGACGACCAAGGATAAGATGGCTGGATGGCATCACTGACTCGATGAACGTGAGTCTGAGTGAACTCCAGGAGTTGGTAATGGACAGGGAGGCCCGGCGTGCTGCGATTCATGGGTTCGCAAATAGTCAGACACGACTGAGCGACTGAACTGAACTGAACTGAATAGATGTTTTAATCTGCATTTTTCTGCTAACACATAATTTGGAACATCTTTTCTTATGCTTATTTACTTTATGTATATCGTCTTTTTCAGTGAGGTGTCTATGGAGGTCCCTGGCTCTTTTTTTTTTTTCTTCCTGTTGAGTTTGAGAGTACTTTGTCCAATTTGAACAACAGTCCTTTTGCAACTACTTTTTCCTGTCCTGTGGCTTGTCTTCTCCTTCTCTTGACATTGTCTTTCGTGGAGCAGAAGTTTCCATCTCTTCAGTAATTTCTTTCCTGCATTATGTCCTTAGTGTTGTATCTAAAAAGTCATCAACATACACAAGATCATCGGGATTTTTCTCCTATGTTATCTTCTTGGATTTTGTTTTAGTTTTGCATTTCATATTAAAGTCTATGAGCTATTTTGAGTTAATTCTCACAAAAGATGTGATTCTTTTTAAAAAAAAATTTTATTCATTTATTTGGATGTGGTGGGTCTTTGTTACTGCTCACAGGCTTTCTGTGTCTTCTGCAACATGTGGGCTACTCATTGTGGTGCCTTGTCTTGGAGAAGGCAATGGCAAACCACTCCAGTCTTCTTGCCTGGAAAATCCCACGGACGTAGGAGCCTGGTAGGCTACAGTCCACATGGTCACAAGGAGTCGGGCATGACTGAACGACTTCACTTTCACTTTCTCTTGTTGCAGATCACCGCCTTATAGGGTGCCCAGGCTTCAGTAGTGACACACTAGAATTTGGGCTCAGTAACAGTTGGCATGTGGGCTTAGTTGCTTCGTGGCATGTGGGATCTTCCAGACCAGAGCTTCAACCCTTGTCCCCTGGGTTGACAAGTGGATTCTTAACCCCTGGACCACCAGGGAAGTCCCCCCACTTTTGTTTTTATTGCATGTGAATGTCTAGTTGTTCCATCACCATTTGTTGAAGGGACTATCTTAGGTCTATTATATTGCCTTTGCTACTTTGTCAGAGATCCACTGACTATGCTGCCTCAGTTTTTCGATTCTCATTTATGAGTGGAATTTTAGGACCTAGGTTTATTTTCATTATCCTCTATTTGGCATATTTTATACAACATTTCTTCTAGTTTTTTCTATTAAAAACATTTTTTTTGGTATTTAGTGGGACACTCTTAAAGTTTTGTGAGTGAGATATAATTTTCCACTAGTTACATTGTGTTGGCCAAAAAGTTCATTTGGTCAACCCATATTGTGTGTGTTTAGTCACTAAGTCATGTCCAACTCTTTGTAACCCCATGGACTGTAGCCTGACAGGCCCCTCTGTCCTTGGAATTCTCCAGGTCAGAATACTGGAGTGGGTAGCTGTTCTCTTGCCCAGGGAATTTTCCAAACCCAGGGATTGAATCCAGGTCTCCCACATTGCAGGCAGATTCTTACTGTCTGAGCCACCAGGGAAGCCCCAACCCCTATTATAGTAGATGTAATTCATGGTTCCAACAGAGTTGGCATACTAGCATAAATATGTGAAGTAAAACATGATGATTCATAGGGGGTCATTTGACCAATGTACTAGAAAATACTTGGACACCATTCTGTCTTCCTACAGCCCATTTGTAATCTCCAACCACCAGCTGAGGCCCCAGCCACAAATAAAAGCTATGCAGATCATCTTAGCTATCCTTACAAGGATCAATTGCCCTTTTAAGTTTGCCTAACCTAAATCTCAAAATAATGAAGAGAATCATCATTTCATAGTAATCTATTTCTCCATAGACCATAGGACTGCTTGGTTTTGAATCCTAATTCTGCTATTGACCAGCTGTTTGACCTCTAGAAGGTTAAAGGCTGATTAAGTCATGTGTTCTTTAGCTGTTAAAAGGAGATAATAAAAGTACTTCCCTCCAGCTGTTCTGAGTCTTACATAAAGCTAGTTCATATAAAGGGATTAGTACAATGCTTAGCTATGGTAAGAATCTAGATGTCAGTTCTATGTCCACTTAAGGGAGTAATGATTCTATTTTTTTCCATTTCTTAGAACTCTTAGACTCCAGATTTTACAAAGAATTCCAGGCATGTTTACACCTTAATAAATTAACTAGATATGTTTCCGAGTTTGTCTATAAAATAGATTTTTAAATTTTATTTTAATTATTTTTATTGAAGTATAGTTGATTTACAATGTTGTGTTTCTGGTTTTCAGAATATATTCTTTTTTTCAGATTATTTTCCATTATAGATTATTATAAGACATTGAACATTGTGTCCTATGCTATACAGTAGGACCTTGTTGTTTATCTATTTTATATAAATTAGTGTGTATCTGTTAATCCCAAGATCTTAATTTATCCCTCCCTCACTTCCTCCATTTGGTAACCATAAATTTATTTCCTGGGTCTTTGAGTCTGTTTCTTAAAACAGATATTTATATTTAATTCTACTCTCTTATTATTGTATAGTCAGAGATGCAGTCTTATGAACCACTGTACCAATGAACAACAGATGTTTTCAATGTTAACAGGCTATTGGCAACATATAAATTGGCAGTTCATTAGAGACCTTAAGAACCTGGAAAAGTTTAAAAACAATGACATTGAGGGTCCCCCCCCCCCCCGTCTGAAGAAAATGATGGTGAGAGCATAACAAAGGTGTTTATTTTGGGTACAAACTGTTCTTTCATTGAGCAAACACTGTGATATGTTTATAAAGACACAAGAGAAGTGGACACACCCAGAGTGGTTTATAAGCAAAATAGCTCATAGCCCTGGTATGGAAGAGGCTGTTTCTAGAATTCACCAAACAATCTCTCTAAAACTTCATTCCTGAAAAGAATAAAAGGTTTTACAGATAAGAACACGAGAGACCTAGATAGTAACCATTGTTTCTGCAGATATTTGCTGCTTTGTGTCCTTTCTACTTTGTCATCCATGTGTAGACCATCACTGAAACACAAGACATTTTTCAAAGTTGAAGGTACATAAATTTACTGTGAATATTTATCGTACCTATACAGCACAAATATGTGTTTTTCATCAGTTTCAAATAAGCTGAAAGTTTCTGACCCATCCCTTTTGTGAATACCAGTCTGCTGCTGCTGCTAAGTCACTTCAGTCGTGTCCGACTCTGTGCAACCCTATAGATGGCAGCTCACCAGGCTCCCCTGTCCCTGGGATTCTCCAGGCAAGAACACTAGAGTGGGTTGCCATTTCCCTCCCCAGTGCATGAAAGTGAAAAGTCAAAGTGAAGTCGCCCAGTCGTGTCCGACTCTTAGCGACCCCATGGACTGCAGCTTACCAGGCTCCTCTGCCCATGGGATTTCCCAGGCAAGAGTACTGGAGTGGGGTGCCATTGCCTTCTCTGGAATACCAGTCTAGGGACTGCATACGTGGTAACAGAATTCCAGAAACTAGTTTCATTAGTTCCACCAGTTCTCGACATGGCAAACTGAGTATGAGGAAGTCATAGTTAATATGTGCTCCTTTGGCTTTTAGGTGATACTCTAACATAGATTGCTGTCAAATAAATAGAGTCCAGTTTAAAGACCATTTTGATCAGGCAGTTGAGGAAATAATTAATTCCTTTTCACTGGAGCCATGTTGACTGGCATCAATATTCTCTTCAGTCTTTGCTCATTGGGTACCTTGGGCATATGAAACAACATTAGAAACATGTTCGGAAGCCTGGAACACTTGAAATAGGTATTAAAAATCTAAAGGTCACATTCAGGTTAGAGGGTCCTGATTTAAAAGTCCACTACTAATCTTATGACTTGCAAAAAACACCCCTGGCTCTCATTATCTTTTTTCCTTTGACATTTCAGCCACCTGAAATAGTAAATTATCCATATGAAAGAATCAATTGGATATTTCCCCTCCTTCCTCTTTCTCCTGTATCATGTTGGCAGATGAAAAGAAAAAGTGGTACAAAAATATTTAATGGTGAAGTCAGATTCAACAGAAGCAGAGGTGGAAGAAAGAAACCTAATTGCTCCACTTTGAACACACATGTTTTCCATACACGGCTGCTTTTCTTCAATTTTCGTAATTGCAATTTCAGGCAGCATCCTTCCACTCCAGGATGGTCATCCCATGTGTGGGTGACCCATTTCCTGTACACTTCCTTCCTCCGGCCCACTTCTTGGCCACATTAACATTACTTCATGTCACAAATGATACCACAGGTGGCCAGAACAGGTTTTGAAAAAGGAAAAAATGAAATAGAAACCTGTCAGAGTTGCTTTCTGTTAAATTAAAATATTTGATGAGGTGCGGCCCAAACTGTTGGCCAGAATGAGACTTCCGAAAAACATTGGCATTTTGGAAACCTGCACTATTTCTTTTGTGATCTATTAACCAAGCATTAGCTGGCTGGGCTATCTCTGACAAGGTCAGAGGAGCAAGCATTTGGCAGTTGTGAACTTGGATATAAAGTGAGAATATGCCCTCACTTTTGGGGTGTAATTGATCAGCTAATATTGTCTGAAATCCTAGATTAAAATTGGTTTCATGCATAGTCTTCTAGGGGCTTACAGTCAAAGGAGACAAAATTTATATACAAGTTTCAACAGTCAACCATAGTGCAGCAGAATTCGGTGTGTAGGGGTTAGATTGTGTAGAACAAAATATATGTACGTGTCTGCCTGTCTCCATTCCTAAGAGAAGAGATAGCCAACTAGGCTGAAGAATTAGGGAAAGCTTTTGGGAGGAAGTTGTTCCCAAGCTGTACTCCAAAAACTGGGGAGCAGGGGGAGAATGGAATTTGGGTCAGTGTGTGCAGGGCCTCAAGTGCCAGAAGGAATCAAGAAAGTAACAGAAAGTTGCAAATGTTCATAAAATATATAAGACTCTATTTTCAACAAAATTGATACTATCTGTGTTGAAAGATGAGTATACCATTTGTTAGAATGAATCCATAAAACTACTCAAGTGTGTTTATAATGTTCAACAAAAGGCAATCTCCTTTGGAAAATAAATTAACAAATTCATGTCAGGAGATACTAGAGGTATCTGCCACTTGTTACCATGTGACATTGAGGGATGAAATTTGGAAAGAGGTGAGCTTGCATTTTGTTGTTCAGTCGCTGCGTCATGTCCGACTGTTTGTCACCCCATGGACTGCAGTAAACCAGGCTTCCCTGTCCTTCACTATCTCCCAGAGTTTGCTCAGACTCACGTCCATTGAGTTGATGATGCCATTTCATCCTCTCTCGCCCCCTTTTCCTCTGCCTTCAGTCTTTACCAGCATCAGTCTTTTCCAATGAGTTGACTCTTCGCCTCAGGTGGCCAAAGTATTGGAGCTTCAGCATTAGTCCTTCCAGTGAATATTCAGGGTTGATTTCCTTTAGGGTTGACTGGTTTGATCTCCTTGCTGTCTAAGGGACTCACAAGGACTTTCATTTAGGTTGTATTTAAAACAGAAATCAAGTCATGGCTACAAAGCTCAGGATGACCTGACTTCCATTATCTCTTCTAACCTGCTACCTTCTGTGCCGTTTCCCCTCACATCCACTAATCTTGCCTGGAAAATCCCGTGGACGGAGGAGCTCGGTGAGCCGCAGTCCGTGGGGTTGCAAAGGGTTGGACACGACTGAGCTACTAAGCACAAGCACTACCAAGACGAGCTCTGAGCTCTTGGGCAAGCCAGCTCTTTCTCTTCAGACATATCTCAACTCACATTTCACTTTCTCAAAAGCTGGGGTCTTTTTTTGACCATCCTTCCGAGAGAGGTGTGTACTCAGTCCCCTCAGTATTGACTGCCATATTACCCTCTTTAATTCCTTTAAAACACATAAGGAGTGCTACAAATGGTCGTCTTTGTTTTCTTTAGCATCTGTGTTTCCCGTTTAGAGAGGTCACGAGGACAGGGGACCTCATTGTCCTTGTTCACTGCTATTCCCCGGCGTGCAATAAGAGCTCAGTAAAGTATGTGTTAGATGAATCCATGTCAGTGGGGTCGTCATTATGCCTCGAGCCTACAGAGCGCGCGTTCTCCCCTCGTGAAGTGCTGAACGGTTACAAAGCCGGAGGAAGATAGTGAATGGTGTGGACCTGGGGTGGCTTGCGTTGCCATGGTAGTAGGCTAGAGTGGCACATCCCTTTTCCTTTGTTCCTCTAACTGAGCCTTAAGAACCTGGAAAACAATACCACTCAGAGAGATATTTCACAGAGATGGACTTTGATGGAATAATGGTGTGGGTTGGATGAATGCTAGTCAATTATATTGGGAAGAGCTGCTGGTTTAATTCATCTCTTGATGTGTTTGTATGTTGTAGCCATTGTGGAATAAAATCACTACACATAATGAGCTAAGGTTCACTGGCTCTCCAGCCTGCCCTTCAAAGCCCTCACACACATTTTCCTGTGTCTGTCCCCCATCTGGACTGTGCACTCTTCTTCCCTCCCTTCTCAAAGTAGTGCTGAATGACTCTGTTCACCCCCTGCAAATTATGGTGCAATGCTCATTGTTAATTTACTGAAAGAAGTTTGAGGAGAGTGTTATTTTTTTTCTTTTTCATGGGTTTCTGACAGCAGTGGCACACCTCTGGCTGACACGGTACAGAAGCTGCTGAGGTTTTTCTCATTTGTAGCCAGGCTTTACTAGGTGCCTGGTTAAGAAATTATAATGTTCTTCTGTTATCTAGTTTGGGTTTATAAATGAAATGCTACAAGTCCTTTTTTATGTCATTAATAAATGCTAACAATAAAATGGTGCACTCATTGCTCTGCTGTTGAGATACTTTATCATGTTTTTCCAAAGAATCTATGGTATTAGAGCAGGGCAGAACTGGCAGAAGAGATTTCTGTTTCACTTGCCTTACCCACATCTCTCCTTCCTCCCTTCCCCTGTTGTCATGTTGGAGATCTGTGCTTCGACTTGAACAGGCAATCCACCAAATTAATGTATTGCCTTAAGTAGGGAATTCTCCCATCTCCTCTCCGTTTTATGTAATCTGCAATGTCCAATCTCCCTCTTCCTCCTTTAGCACTGCAGTGACAACACACACCCCTGCCAGTCAGACATGAACATTGAAGGAGCCTGGAAGAGAGGCTACACGGGAAAGAACATCGTGGTCACTATCCTGGACGATGGCATTGAGAGGACCCATCCAGATCTGATGCAGAACTATGTGAGTATTTGCTGTGGTCAGAATGCCTTCCCTCCTGGAAAACAATGGAACTCGTGTGAGGATGATCAAAATGGGGGAAAGCATGGAGGTTTCCCAGGTGGCTCAAGAGTAAATATTCCACCTGCCAATGCATGAGATGCCAGTGCCATCCCTGGCTTAGGAAGATCCCCCAGAGAAGGAAATGGTGACCAACTCCAGTAATCTTGCCTGGGAAGTCCCATGGACAGAGGAGCCCGACAGTCCACAGTCCATCTACAGTCCGTGGGGTCACAAAAGAGTCGGACACAGCTTAGTGACTAAACAGAAACAAAAGGAGGAAAGTCACTGAAAAATAGCTGTTATGTATTATTCCCATCTTACAGGAGATTCACTCTCAGAGGACAGGAATCAGGAGATAATGCTCTCCACTTTTGTGTGCCTTTGATGTGGTGGTGACAAAAAGCAGGTGAGAAGGTAGCAGAGACCCCAGCTGCTGCTGCCAACAGCTGCTCCTCTCAACAATTCATCCATGCAGCAGCCAGATAACACTCCTACTTCCCTTTACGGAGAAAGTGTACTTATAACTCTTCTCAAGGTGTTCCGTGAGTCTCTTTCTCTCTCTGCCTGTCTCCTTTTAAAGGACAATAATGAATATTCTCCCCATAGTCCTCAGGAATCAGTCAATTCCCTTGTTTAAGAAAGAACTGTGATTCCAGGACTCAGAACATACAGTAAGCCTGAGATCACAGAGCAAGTGAAAGGGCTAAGACTCAGTACTTTCACTGAAAACCACAATCCTGATGCCCAGTGCTCAGTGGACACAGGTCGGTTTCTGTCCCTGGGGCCTCTCGGTCCCCTTTACCACTTTGATATTTCCTGCCTGGAAATAGGTCAGTGACCCCTCTGTCTCCTACTCTCCAAAACATATCCCTTCCACCAGCTTCTCCTCCCTAAGTTTGGTTAGAAGTCTGTAAGTATCTCCCAATATGCCATTCTCTGCTCCGAATGTCTGTTTCCTGATACCTCAGTGTTCTCCCTAAAATATTTATTTTGTTACTGAAGAGCCTCCAGTGACTCCCTAGTATCTGCAAATGTAACTCTCTGATTGCTGTCAGGACCCTGCAGAAACTCCTGGTGGAGCCCACTCACACCAGTGCCTTCCACATTGCCTTCTGATCTCTTTCCTGTTGATGACTGTTTCTACTAGAACACTGGTATTGCTGCAAACCCATCAAGACTTCAGTCACTTTTACCCATGGCCCTCTCTATACTTCATGACTTCTTTTAATTCCAAAACTTTGGTTATGTGAGTTTCTCTATATTGTTTTCATGTTGTTATTGAAAAAAAAATTGAAGTTGGTGATTTTCTATCAGCTTACACGTTTCCTTTCACAGCCTTGAAAAGATAAGCAGCTCTAAATCATGATGAAATCAGGACTCATATTGACCCTTAAGGAGGAAAGTCAGGGGCCAGGGTTTGCCCTGTGTTTACAGAAGAGCCCCACAGAAAATTCTAAGCTATAACTCAGACGACTACACCTCCTCAGATTTTTTTTCTTCTCTCCTATTGGATTGGCCAAAAGTTTCCTCAAGTTTTCATGTAATATTGCATTGAAAAACCTGAATGAACTTTTGGGTCAACCCAATATATAGGAGCAAGGTCAGCAAGCCCAGCCTATCTCACTGTGCCCTGAGCTGGTGGGAGTCCTGAGAGAGGCTTGGCCCCTAAGTTCCCTAAACACAGCAGTACAGAGGATTCAGCATTCTCACAGGCCTGCTGCTTTCGCTCCTCATTACTCCTCAGTAACTGGTGGACACAGCAGCAGCCCTGAGGAGCCTTGTAGTGGATGCCCTCAGAATGGACATGGCCTTTTCGTGAAGGCTGAGATTCCAGTAAAAGAATCTAATGTCCTCTTGAAATCCGCTATTTCTCTTTCTCTCTCTCACCGTTTATCTTCAGCCTGGGAAGACTTGGTTTCTCCTCACAGTGGAATCACCAGCTCTGTTTGTCTCTGTGACCATCTCTCCTCTGCCCTCTCTCTCAAATACCGCTTCAGCTTCACATGAAACCATTTAGGTAGAAATGTCCATATATTTTCTCCAATGTTTCTTTCTCATTTGCTTAATATCACTTATTTCATGACCCTTATTCTGAAATTAGTTTTCCTTTTTTCAGTCAAACCTGAAAAGATTCTTTTTATCTTTGCAGATAAGATACTTCTGAGTCACTTCCTAGACACATCAGAAGCTCACACAGCCACCCTAGGTCCTAACCTATGAAGACTTTCCTTCCCTCAGGATCACCCAATATCACCTGATACTTTATGAACGTTACCTACTTTTCGTCTCAGTATTCAATCCTGTTGCCCTTTTTGTTTCAAAAATTCATCTAAGAAACTTTACAAATCAATTTGTAAAATGAAATATTGAAAGTTTCTCCTAAATTAGATGATTTTCCTTAAGGTTGAAAAAGAGAGAGCGAGGAGGAACTGCAAATTCATTTAGTTCTCATTTGAACCAAACATTTGAGTGGCTGCCCTTACCCTGCCTCCATGCACACACAGGTAAACTTCTGTCTCTTCACAGAATAGACTTTTAGAACTTACAAAGGAACTTCAGTTCAGACTCCTCATTTACAGGGTATACACTTAGGCCTGAACACTAAAATGAGTTAGCCCAGGTCATATAAAGAATAGAACTATGGCTGTCCATGATAAGAGAGACTTCTTATCATATGCAGTGCAGTTTTTATAGAGCATTCCTATTCTCCACTGCATTGAAATGCATCTGATTAAATACAAAGAGCCTTAACCTAAATGTGATTGCATTCTTTACCTTTTTAATTTTTTTTCCTCCCTTGAAAGAAAATTCTCTAGAATTTACCTGTGCAGTTAGCAGTTCTGGTGTCCTTTTGGTTCTCCTAAAGTTAGAGCTGGTGAAAGTAGAGAAGAGCGCATTGGATTAGATAGGATGCCTGGGTTCCAGTCTTCATTCCATAGGCAATTCGTTTCACACCTTTGGCCAAGTTACATAACCTGTCTCAGGCCTCTGTTTTCTTATAAGTAAAATTAGATGATATCACCCCTTGTGCTTGAATGAACACTAAGTTGGGTGGCTTTGTATGTTTCTCTGTATGGGAAGCAGGACTTACTGTCTTTATATGTCATGTGTATTTTACTTACTTCCCCTAAACATTTCAAACTCCCTGTACCTATAAGTCATTTTCAGAAACAAGACTCTTTGATAAGAAAGTAGAAAGCAAAGAGCATTTACTTTCACTAAAACTGATAACAGATATCATAAAGCATAAGAAAATTCAAANTTACTTACTTCCCCTAAACATTTCAAACTCCCTGTACCTATAAGTCATTTTCAGAAACAAGACTCTTTGATAAGAAAGCAGAAAGCAAAGAGCATTTACTTTCACTAAAACTGATAACAGAAATCATAAAGCATAAGAAAATTCAAAACATCCTAAATTAGTTCTGTCTACTGTGATATAAATTTGAATGATGGAATAATCCACAATTTTTTTTTCTTAGAAATTTGAATATTTTTCACAATTATGCAGCTTTGGTATCAGAGAAACTTCTGTTTCATTTGAAACCTTGACATAAAGTAAAACTTTATTATTTTGGTTGGGGCAAAAGCCCATTGGGTATAAATAAGAAGTCTTGAATTGTAGACCCTTTCATAGTAGATAAAACATCTGAAACCAGACAAATATTGCCTCATAGAGGTCCCAAGATAACTTGATACAGTAGATTTCTAATACTCATTTTTAATTGACTTGCCAGTTATTTGTGAATGATCGTTGTCTCCAGAAATCTCTGAATTGTGATAATGTATTTGCACACTCAAGAAATGAAGTAAGGAATAGAGAGAGAGTCTATGAAGAATAAATCACTTTGCTTCTAGGTGGTCTAGTAGTACTTTGCAGAGTAGGTGGTTATTGGGGTGATGGGTCAGTGCGAGGTATGGGGGAACAGTGCTGGCAAGGATGGACTGAGCACGTCTTTAGTCTGTAGAGAGTATTTCTTCACCTTTATGGGACAAAATATGACACTGATTGTTATCGAACAAGGCATTCTGACACCACTGGACCATGACTGTTTTATTTAATCTAATTACTCTCTTGCAGAAATGTGTTTAAGGAGTCATGAGCCTTCAGGTCCATGGCTAATTAATGAACATCTGTATCCTTTCTCTCTCTCCTCTGTGACCCAGGATGCTCTGGCAAGCTGTGACGTGAATGGGAATGACCTAGATCCTATGCCCCGTTACGATGCAAGCAACGAGAACAAGTAAGACCCCAGTGGGGTGGCTGGTGTGTGACCCGTACAGAGTTTTGTTTTCTGGTCTTGCCAAGGGAAATCTTTCCTTGGAAATCTTTGGTAACAAATGATCCCTACTTTGCTGTAAGATAAACAAGTGTCTTTCTGCTAAAGCTTCTAGATATAAAACTGGGTGGTCCCCACGGTAAGAATGGTTGCAGAAATTACCCGGGGGAATAACTTGAGGATGTGCCTGGGGAATATTGCTCCTCATGTGATCACTGGCCTGTGACCCACTTGTTTAGGAATAGGGATGCTCAAGGGGGAGGCAAAACAAAGTGTCTCCTGGACTTTACTCTGTCCAGTTCAACATATTAAATTGAATATTGTACCAGAGGTCTCTGCCAGGGCTTTCTAGTTTGCTTCTTTTTTCTCTCTTCTACTCTGCAGTGATTTATTCTTTACTAACTTGCCTGCAATACCTATATGGTTTTTCATGTATGGAACACATTATCACTCTTATTCTCCAAGTCAAGAGCCCATGTAGCCACATTTACACTTTCCAGTTAGTACAGTAGTTTTTTGGAAAGCAAATGAAATGCACAATCATTTCTTGCTTATGATGGCCCAGGTATTTTTCAAAGATTAGTAAAATGTTTCTAATCTGTAGATCACATTAAATTGGGGGCTTTTACTTCAAAGTTTTTTCAGGATAATGTTGTGATTTAGATACTATCATCTGAATTTTTACTCACCTGTTTTTGTTTGGGATCACAGAAGTTGTAAAGAGAGGTGTTTTGTTCGGAAAATTTTCTCACCTGGTATTATTTGATTAAGTCGATAAATTTAGATAAAAATCATGCAGCCTGGATAATTATGACTATGCATGGGGTGTTCCCCTCCCCCTTCTTAACCATTTACAAAGAAGCCTTGAAAAAGTTACCATGAAAAATATGCTATTTGATAATATTAGCAATTGAATCAATGTTATAAATCAGTTTCAGTGGTGAAAGCATTAATATACACATTGATGTAGATAGAATTTTCCAGAACTTTTGAAACAAAAAAAGAAAGGGCCCTGAAGTAAACCGGATAGTTTTCCATCAAGCCGGGTCATTACTGTCTAGATTACACTGTTTAAAGATATAATCAATAATTTGAGACAACGTGAGCTAATTTACTTAACCTAATTTGCAAACTAACATGAAACACTGGAAAAGAAACTTGAAGCGTCCATTTTTAAAAGGAAAAGGTCACCTGTGATAAATTTCACTCTCTAGTGCAGTCCACTCTAGTGCAACATATATGATCCTAAAAATACTCACACTCTGCAAAGTCTAAAACCACAGAGTAATAGGAAAATGTAGTTGGAGCTCACACTCAGAAACTTCATCAATGACATGCACAGAAAAATGGTAGGCACTTATTAAAAATAATAGCCCAGTTTTATTCATTTTAAGTGATTAAGAAATACATAAAACTAATCAATGTGGCACTTTATCTTATATAAAAATTCTCCCAGCAGTACTTAGATGTGAAACGAAAAAGGCTCAGAGAGGTCAAGTGCACAAGGGTTAAACAGGTAGTAAGAGATGGAGATGTTAGGAAGCAAAGAATCCAACTCAAGTGGTTTGTTTACAAGCTCTTGCTCTGTATATTATACACAGGCTAAGTTCTTAAGGTAATGAAAAGGAAAATGATCCAAGTACCTTTCATTTAAATGAGTTGTGACTAGAGATAATTGGTTTCAATAACAGTAAGTTTGAGAGAATGCAAGATTGAATTATTGACCAAAATAGTTTGATAATACAGAGTGCTGAGCTGACCTTTGACATCTTATCATAAACAAGGCTAAAAAGTGTGTGCCAGTGTGGTACTTCAAAATAGAAAGAATATAATTCAGAGAGCTAGGTTTGGTTCAGAATCCCTTTCCATCAGTGTTATACTTAATCTGTGGTCTTATCATCATGAAATTAAATTCTAACTAGTTTGTTTATAATATAATTCTGTTGTGACACTGACTTCTTAAGCTGTAGTGTTTTATTTTTATACAATTTATAGAAGTTATACTCCGTTTACAGTTATTACAAAATATTTATTATGAAGTATTTCCTGTGTTATATAAAACATCTTTTTAGCTTATTTTACACCCAGTAGTTTGAACCTCCCACTCCCCTACCCCTATCCTGCCCCTTGAATAAGACCTGAAATTGTCTTATGGAAGTGTGTGACCATTGCGTCTGCTTCTACTCACATGCTTGCCACTCTGTGTGCAAGAGAAAAAGAGGAAGAAAAAATGAGATAAAGATGAAAAATTTGAAGAACAGAAAATAGGAAAATAATGAAATAGGCTGGGAGAAAGGAGTATAGTTCAGCATGTGGAATCATTTGTTGTCTGTGGGGGGGTGCAGGATCATGAACTATTTGCTGATGGTGAGCATTACGGTAGAGAGCTTGTGTGTGCATGCTCAGTCACTAAGTCATGTGTGACTCCTTTGTGACACTGTGGGTTGTAACCAGCCAGGCTCTCTTGTCCATGAAATTTCCCAGGCAAGAATACTGGAGTGGGTTGCCATTTCCTTTCCAGAGGATCATCCCAACCCAGGGACTGAACCCACATCTCCTGGATCTCCTGTGTTGACAAGCAGATTCTTTACCACTGAGCCACCTGGGACCACGGAAATCACCAAATCTGCTTCTCTCTAATTCCATCCAATATTCCATCTCCCTTTACTGGATCATGGTGCCTTAAATTTAAAGTGAAGCTATGGTTTTTCCAGTAGCTATGTATGGATGTGAGAGTTGGACTATAAAGAAAGCTGAGCACTGAAGAATTGATGCTTTTGAACTGTGGTGTTGGAGAAGACTCTTGAGAGTCCCTTGGACTGCAAGGAGATCCAACCAGTCTATCCTAAAGGAAATCAGTCCTGAATATTCATTGGAAGGACTGATGCTGAAGCTGAAACTCCAATACTTTGGCCATTTTATGCGAAGAACTGACTCATTTAAAAAGTCCCCTGATTCTGGAAAAGAATGAATGTAAGAGAAAGGGATGACAGAAGATGAGATGGTTGGATGGTATCACTGACTCAATGGACATGAGTTTGAATAAACTCTGGGAGTTAATTAGTGATGGACAGGGAGGCCTGGTGTGCTGCAGTCTGTAGGAGTCACAAAGATGCAGACACAACTGAGCAACTGAACTGAGTGAGGGAGAGGAATTTCTAAACATCACCTCAATGCAGTTGAAGCATATATTGTATAAGTACCTTCTCATTGTACAATCTGACTGGTAGGCTTCAGAGAATATTTGGAATTATTTGACACCTGGTTGTGTTTGTTCATACTGTTCATGGGCTTCTCAAGGCAAGAATACTGAAGTGGTTTGCCATTCCCTTCTCCAGTGGACCACATTCTGTCAGACCTCTCCACCATGACCCTTCTATCTTGGTGGCCCCACAGGTCATGGCTTAGTTTGAGTTAGACAAGGCTGTGGTCCTAGTGTGATTAGATTGACTAGTTTTCTGTGAGTATGGTTTCAGTGTGTCTGCCCTCTGATGCCCTCTTGCAACACCTACTGTCTTACTTGGGTTTCTCTTACCTTGGACATGGGGTATCTCTTCACGGCTGCTCCAGCAAAGTGGAGCCGCTGCTCCTAACCTTGGACGAGGGCTATCTCCTCACAGCCGCCCCTCCAGACCTTGACCGTGCAGTAGCTCCTCTTGGCCCTCCTGTGCCCACACAGCCACTACTCCTTGGACATGGGGTAGCTCCTCCCGGTCACTGCCCCTGACCTCAGACGTGGGGTAGCTCCTCTTGGCTGCACTTGTGCTTTTGGGCTCCAAAATCATTGCAGATGGTGACTGCAGTCATNGGCTGCTCCAGCAAAGCGCAATGGCTGCTCCTTACCTTGGACAAGGGGTATCTCCTCACCGCCACCCTTCCTGACTTTGAACGTGGAGTAGCTCCCCTAGCCCTCCTGCACCCGCGCAGCCACCACTCCTGGGACGTGGGGCTGCTCCTCCGGGCTGCCGCCCCTGACCTCAGGCGTGGGGTATGTCCTCCCGGTCTGCCCCCCTGACCATGGAGGTGGGGCTGCTCCTCCCGGCTGCCGCCCCTGACCTCAGGCGTGGGGTATGTCCTCCCGGTCTGCCCCCTGACCATGGAGGTGGGGCTGCTCCTCTCGGCTGCTCCTGCACTGTCGCAGCCCGGCACTCTCAGCCACCGACCCTGACTTTAGATGCGGGGTAGCTCCTCTCGGGTGCGGCCCCTGACCTCGGACGCGGATGCCGGGTAGCTCCTCCTGGCAGCTGACCCTCAGGCATGGGGTCCTCCTGGCTCCTCATCCTCTGTCCTCGGACCCCTGGGCCTGAGATGGCCCCTGACCTCGGATCTCCAAAAGATGATGCTGTGAAAGTGCTGCACTCAATATGCCAGCAAATTTGGAAAACTCAGCAGTGGCCACAGGACTGGAAAAGATCAGTTTTCATTCCAATCCCGAAGAAAGGCAATGCCAAAGAATGCTCAAACTACCGCACAATTGCACTCATTTCACATGCTAGTAAAGTAATGCTCAAAATTCTCCAAGCCAGGCTTCAGCAATACATGAACCCGTGAACTCCCAGATATTCAAGCTGGTTTTAGAAAAGACAGAGGAATCAGAGATCAAATTGCCAACATCCGCTGAATGATGGAAAAAGGAAGAGAGTTCCAGAAAAACATCTATTTCTGCTTTATTGACTATGCCAAAGGCTATGACTGTGTGGATCACAATAAACTGTAGAAANTGCCTGGAGAATCCCAGGGACGGGGGACCCTGGTGGGCTGCCGTCTATGGGGTCGCACAGAGTCAGACATGACTGAAGTGACCTAGCAGCAGCAGCAGCAACTGTGCTGTGGAGCCTGAGGGTGTGGAGCACTGACTGTACTGTGTCATTTTATATAAAGCACTTGAGCAGTCTTGGAGTTTGGTATCTGCAGGGAGTCCCTGAAACCAATGTCCAGAGGATACCAAAGGATGACTGTACTAACAGACAATGTACCCTCAAAACTATATGCAAATCATCTCTCTCAGATTTACCTGATTACATTTCTAACACTAAAGCTTTGAGGTAAAGAAAATCACCTCTGAAGTAACAAAGTTATCAAAGTCCTTTTCTTATCACTTTTTTCAAGTCCCCAAACAGTGGTGTGTCAAACCTAAATAACAGATACTAAAGAAATAGCATGATTGAGAGAGACCATAAAACCTGTTCTCCCATTTCACTTTCCCTCCATTCATATTAACTTGCAGAATAAAGCTGACTGCATTGTTCTAGGCTTAAAATAGAAAATGCCTCCCTATAAATGAAACAGTCTCCTGGCATTTCACGCCACTACTCCCATTTCTGATAAATGAATTATGGATGTCTGAGTTAGATATTTCCTTCCCTAGGTTGCTTCTTTTTAAATGTTCCCTCTGCTTAAGAGTCATAGCAACATATTTAGTAGGAGATGAGACCACACGTTGAATCTTGAATATGTGCTTTGTGAGCCCAGAATCTAATTTCCTTTCAAAACAAGCCAATGCATAGGTTAAAGACTCATTTTCCAAAAGGAATGGAGTTTTCATCTTTGTCCCTTATCTCTATTCCCAGGAAGGTTTAGCCAGGGTGGATGGAAGTACATTTTTTCTGGTTCTTTAGCGTTCTTTTCACACATCATTTCTGGTTTTAAGAATGTCACCGTGTTGTGTGGCCTTTTCGTTCTCATCCCTGCAGATGAGGACTGTTGTCGGGAGATGGTATTGAAAAGCAGACCTGGTGAATCTAGGCCGAGCTGTCTACCGTTACAGCAACCATTTTATCTCAGCACTGGAGAGAAGACCATACTTGCAATCTACAATCTTAGCCTGTAAGATCGTTTCTTGATACCCAGAATTTAGCCACACATGTTCAGATAAAATTATCCTATAGCTAAGTAGGTCAGACAAAAAACCACCCAACAGAAGTGAGGCCATTAACAGAGGCTGATTGGTTTTTTCCAAATATTTTTGAAAAATTTCCTATCATCCTTTCACAGAACAACACTGGGATATACTATGTGGGATTCCCTTGTAGCTCAGCTGGTAAAGAATCTGCCTGCAATGCAGGAGGCCCCGGTTTGATTCCTGGATCAGGATGATCCACTGGAGAAGGGATAGGCTACCCACTCAGTATTCTTGGGCTTCCCTGGTGGCTTAGCTGGTAAAGAATCTGCCTGCAATGTGGGAGACCTGGGTTCAATCCCGAGTTGGGAAGATCCCGTAGAGAAGGGAACAGCTACCCACTCCAGCATTCTGACCTGGAGAATTCCATGGACTGTACAGTCTGTGGGGTTGCAAAGAGTCAAACACGACTGAGCAACTTTCAGTTTCATAGTATTATATGGAAAAGGAAATGGCAACCCATTCCAATATTCTTGCCCGGGAAAGCCCATGGACAAGAGAAGACTGGTGGGCTACAGTCCATGGGGGTCGCAAAAGAATCAGACATGACTTGGAGACTAAACAACAAAAATCACAACAATCCTACTATATACTTGATCAATGATTAGCACATGAATTCATGTAAATAAAGTCTCTCAGTCATGTCCGACTGTTTGCAATCCCATGGACTATAGCCTACCAGGCTTCTCCATCCATGGGATTTTCCAAGCAAGAATACTGAAATGGGTTGCCATTTCCTTCTCCAGGAATTTATGTAATGTTGACTACAAGTGTACATACCAGAGTCCAAATGTGTTCAAAAGAGATGGTTGTGAAGAATAACCTTAATACTTTCCAAATACATCTATATATTTTTTGTCCATGAAAGAACCTACAACAAACATTGTATAAAGTTTGTTTATCTCACATAGGTTCATGATGCAGTATGTTGAAATAAGTAACATTTGGGACCATCTTCTAGATTCTGGGAAGTGGTCCATGTCTGGGGCCTCACAGAAAACTGATTAACAGTAGGAAACGTCTGCTGTCAGATCAGAAGCCAGCCTTCCCGTCCCTTCCCTCACCAGCCATTAGTCACAAGTCCTAACCATCCTCACCATTTAAGTCCACTTCTTTATAGCTCTCTAAAGACCGATGCTTGTCTCCCTTGTCCATCCATCCATATTAGCCTTCTGTTAGTCTAATCCCTTCTTCTCAACTGCATCCTTGGAAAATCTCCTAGGTGGTCTCCCTGTCTCCAGTCTCACCTCATCCTGCTGTCCAAGTAATATTTTAGAACCAAAATAAGAATACTAAAAAATCTTTTAGATACTCAGTCAAAGATAGTCACTCAATCAAAGATAGTATTAGTCACTCAGTCACCTCCAACTCTTTCAACCCCATGGACTGTGGCCCACCAGGTTCATCTGTCCATGGAATTCTCCAAGCAAGAATACTGGAGTGGTTAGCTATTCCCTTCTCCAGGGGACCTTCTTGACTCAGGGATCTAACCAGGTGTCCTACTTTGCAGGCAGGTTCTTTACCATCTGAGCCACCAGGGAGATTTAATATCTTGAAATTTTATTAAAATGCAAGATCCTTCATGACCCACCTCTTCCCTCATTATTAAGTCTGTTCTGCTCTGTGTGTCCACCCCTCCCCTCTCTTTATCAACCCTGCAGGACTTGCACGGTTCCCTGAAGGCGCCACACTCATTCAGCCTTCCACCATCTGCATCCGTGTAATTCCTCCTTTCCCTTCCGCTCGCATCACTTCTNTTAAGTCTGTTCTGCTCTGTGTGTCCACCCCTCCCCTCTCTTTATCAACTCTGCAGGACTTGCACGGTTCCCTGAAGGCGCCACACTCATTCAGCCTTCCACCATCTGCATCCGTGTAATTCCTCCTTTCCCTTCCGCTCGCATCACTTCTCCTGGGAAGCCTTCTCTCACCTCTTGCATCCGAGTTGGATGCCCTCCAGTGAGTTTTCACAGCATCTGTGAACTTATTTCTTATAGTGAATAAAACCTTTGCTATTGTAAATCGGGTCACACATACCGAGATAGGGAATCGAGAGGCAAAAACAGATTCTGAGATGAGTTCCAGTTTAGTTTGGGATATGAAATGTCTGTTTGGTTGTGCAAAAGTATCAACCTTGACTGGCTCATCTAGATGAATTAGCAAAGTGTATCCCAAAGTAGCAACTATAGAAGGGTGTTATATATAATGAACCTTGTGTTGGATAGCTTTTACCCTCCATCCAGAAAGCTGACCTCTGAGGACTGCATTAAGAGACTACCTTGCCCTCTAGCTTTCCACTGGGTTTGGCCAGTGGAACATTCAAGCTGGACATCGGTGGGATGCAGAAGAGTAAACAAAGGGTATTTACCTTCTGCTCCCTCCTTGCCGAGCCCTTGGGGGTTAGCTGTGCCCCAGATGATCATATTTCCCTTTAGGTGGCCCTAAGGTTGACTTCCTAAGAACTGCCTTTTGTGGGTTCAGTGACCACTTCCCAAAGTTCTTAGATCCAGGGATTTCCCAGTGTTGCTAGTCTAGAATGTTGTATTCTTCCTCACTGATTTTCCCAAATCCTGCCTGCTTCTCTGTATAAGTCCCTTGAATGTACTTTTTAACACTAAGATATAAGTCCCTGGAATAAATTTTTATACCCAATATTAAAGAGCTCAGATACCTCTAGGAAAGAAAATAACTAAGCCCATACCAGTTGTCTTGGTGGCTGTTTATTTATTCTTTAATGAGAGCTGAGTAAATACAGAAAGTGGTTGTCTAACCTCAAGTTCCTGTAAGCCTAACACCTGAAGTGTATTTCTTTTATAGACTACTGTATGAATGATTTCAGGGCTCATAAGCATGATTAANAGTTGTCTTGGTGGCTGTTTATTTATTCTTTAATGAGAGCTGAGTAAATACAGAAAGTGGTTGTCTAACCTCAAGTTCCTGTAAGCCTAACACCTGAAGTGTATTTCTTTTATAGACTACTGTATGAATGATTTCAGGGCTCATAAGCATGATTAAATGGCACAGTTTTCAGGCCCTTTGTTCCCTCTGTCAGTTCCAGTGTATTTTCTTCAAGGACTTGGGGACATAGTCTCTTGGGGCTCACAGTACCAGTTCTGATAAAGAGTCTGATTGATGCTATAGGTTACAATGAAGTTTGGGTTTAATTTATGCTTAACAGTGCACTATTGACATGAATAATTGATAGTGGCTTCCATTTAAATTTCTTATTTAAGAAACAAACTCACAAATTCCTAAAGCCTCTAAAGCAGATGGAAATTGCAGTAAGAGAAAGAGATAAGTATCCTTTTTAAATAATGGATTAAGCATTTGAGCAGGGTTTCCAGACAGGTATATTTATTTATCTTTCTCTTTTCATCTTCTCCTCTAACCTCCACCTTGGATCCTTCTATTTCTCTTGTTTCATTATATCCAGAAATATGTACAGTTGAGAGCACAGAGACCTTGAGAGGTCAGTGCTAGCGCTGTGTTATTTGTATTATTATTACAGAGAGGTGGAGAAGGCGTCCAGCACCATTCATGTGTGATCAACCAATGTCCACAAGCTGAACAGGAAACAAACTGAAGAGAAAAACACTGTTGTTTTGTTTATTTCACTCCGTATATAGATACCAGAAGAAGTATATGCTGAAAATATAATCAAATTGCAAACTAAGGGCTTATTTTAATATTAAGATATTATTAATATTTAGATATTGGTTGCTTTCTTATTCAAATAAAATGCCTTCTAAGATAAGGGACTGAAGTTAGAATTTTGTTTCTACAAGCTAAAGGAGATGTTATGATGTTTTTGTTTTAACAATTCAGTTAATTACAGCCTATTGTTCCAGTGTACTGAAGATAAATAAATGGTGTGCGTGTGTGTGTGATATCCATGTAGCTGTCCTTTTCCATTATAATCGTTAATAAAAGGTAGAGAGGTAGAAAATATGTCTTAGATCAGGACATACATGCTGATTTTTCTTCTCATAAAATAGGTCACCAAAGAAGGCAAGGTGACAGAAAGAAAACTGTCCTGATTTTGGGTGAGATCTGGTTAACAGTCTCCACCTTGCTGTTCATTTTATCTGTGACTTTGGGGAGAAGCGTTCTTGGCAAAGCCTCCCCCTGCCACATCAAGATCTCTGTGACCCTGTTTGACTTAAACAGAAACAAATAATCTGTATGTCTGTGGGGTTGCTACTTAGCTGCATTTGAAATCAGTGTAAACTGCTGCTAATACAGTGAGCACGTATGGGTGGGTCCTCTCATTTACTGCTCACAACAACCCACTATCGGAGACAGAGAGTGGAGGGGTGAATTAAAGTGGCTATTGTCACCATGTGGCAGAATCGCAATTTGAACTCATTTGTTCCCATGCCGTCTATTCACCTGCATAGTTAATTAACCTGTGGTCAAGTAGATGAGAAATTAATTCCTATGCTGATCACATGCTTCAGTAAGTTTACTACCTTGAAAGAACTGCAATTACCAGTATGCCTTACTGCTGCATTCAGTAAAAAATCAAGAGCCTGGCTTTACCAAGTGCTGGTGCTTAGAGCCTTGCTTCTCCAGAGAGAGGAGGTTGGTCCACAAAGATTGCCAACACCTTATGTATCCATGACTCTGACCAAATAACAAAAAGTCCTTTATTACAGAAAATGACTGTATAGGTCTGACTTCACAGTGGCATTTATTCTGTGGAAATCAATGAAGGCTACCCAAATTATCCTCCGAAAAGCTTTATAAATTTTGGTTTTTCTTTTTAAAGGATGGCTTCAGCTATGGTCTGATCAGAGGGTGCCATGTGGAAGTTAGAGCTTGGGTCTCTGCTCTTAAATAATTTCTACTAGTATATATTAATAGCTTTTAAACATTTTGAATGATTATCAGGTTGGTCATATTGTTAATGTAAATAAATGTTTTGGCAAACTATATAAAATTGCCATAGATAGGGATTCTGTTAATATTATTAAGGATGATAAAAGAGTAATAAGATAAAGTTTTAGGCTCATTCTCAGGTGGCAGGTAGTTAATTTTCTCTGTATGGATATAGGGACTGTTTGAAGTTGGAATCACAAAACCTAAGAGACCCTTTCCCAGTGTGTTTACACGTAATTGACAGCCCTTGAGAGTGCTCTGGAAACGTGGGTTGTGAAAGAATCTCTTTAGGAGGAAGAAACTGAAACCAATAAGAGCCAATGGGAATCAGAAACCTTCTGTGTGGAGAAGGCTTAGAGTATAGAAGGCATAGAGTCTTAAAGATGTGTCCTGCTTTGGAAAATTGTGAATTATCTTGCCTATAGAACACCTAAAATGACTTAAAGACACTGAGAAAAACAGTTGACTACTCGTGATTTTCCAGCAGATTTCCCTGAATTCCCACTTTCTCTGCCTCATGTTCTCATCACAAGCTGCCATCTCATGAATTTCAGAAAAGACTGACCTTTGCTAGAAGAGTTTATCTCTTCCTATTTTTAGATATCCCTACACCATCTGCATATCATTTACATATACTAGTAAATGCATTTAAATTTGCATGAATTGCAGATAAAGTACCTGTGGCTAGATCCTGGGCTGAGAGTAGCTGACTGCTAAAAATTTTGTATGATCTTTATGCTCTTGGTTGATTTTCCCTCTTTCTGAGGTTGATTCTCACTCAGTCACCTCCTTCCCACACCTGTCCTGATTACCAAATATAGACTTTTATTTTCTCCCCAACCCTCTAGCATCTCCCCTTCTCATATGACAGATCTCTCTCTCCGCCCACCCCCCCCCACCCCCATTCTGGTTGCTTAACCTTCCCATAGGCTCTGGCATTATGTTGCCATTATGTAGAAGAATGCATTTGTCACTTACAATCTCCTGGTCTTGGCACCAGTTTATATAGTTTGTACTGGGTGAATCTGGCTAGAACTTGAGTGATTCAGCAGTTTTACCTGTGACTTGTGTTGTTAATTTCATTGGCTGAAATTAACAATTTTCATACAATTGATACAAATTGACATTCATACAACATTCATACAATTCATACAATTTAATTCCCTTCTAAAGGAACGACAGATCCCTTTCATGCTTCTCAAAGGAAAAAGGAATATTTGAAACAAAAACCCTTGATTATTTTTTTCTTTCTCTTATCCACCCATCTCACACATCACATAAGGAGTGTTGTCGGAGACTGGATAACGGAGCATCTGAGAAAGAACTGGGATTTGAATGGAAAAGAATTAGAGGTCTTGATTTGATTGAAATTTAATTCAAAGGGAGCAAAAGGAGTCCCTAAGTGAAGGACAATCTCAGAAGTAGCTCCATGAACAACCATGCATTTGCCTCATCTCATCATCTGCACTTTGAAGCATTACCATTTATGGGACAATAGAGGCCCCAGTTATTGTGGCAGTAGTTCTCCCTGATACAGAGGTGCCATAGCAACTGCGGCTTAATTTTTCAGTGCGCTGAATTTGTATCAAATTGCTCTACAGAGAGTAATGCTGGTGGCATTGTAATGGTAGAACCACATTCTACAACATGGAAGTATGGAGATGAGACCCATTTTGCTGGTGTTCATTCATGTTTAGAAGTGTTTGTTCATATTTGTTGAAATGTTTGTAATTCAAATGCAAATCTGAGCAGTTATTCTGGTATGCCATTACAAGTTATATGGATATTCTTTCAGATTTTATGATCGTATGTACTGTTTTTATATCAGTTGATGCCATTTATTATCATCCAGTTTTCTAGTAATGTTTCTATGAGCTTCTGTTAGAATCTCCACTGTAAAACTTATTTCAACTGAAAGGTCTACTAGTCCTTGCTTAATTCATCCTGGTTGAAACAAAATAACCACAACAACTTCATATCTGTTAATAATTTTCCTTGTTTCTTATTAAGGAGATGTTTTTTCTGATGCTCAGGAAATAGACTTTGTTAACAATGGTATTCATCTTAAATACACATGTTTTTAAATGCAGAAGCTTAAAAAAAAATAAATGCAGAAGCTTCTGTAATCTTTATGAATATAATACACATAGATTACCCACACATGTATTTGTAGTAAGCCAGGACAATGTGAATGGAGGAGGGAGGCCCAAGTAACTGTTAGATAAGTTGCTAAATAAAATTGAATGGTCCTTTCATACACTGAGAGGATATTTTGAGCCATACCCTCCAAAAGCATACCTGTGCTGATACATGGACAAACACTACATGTTGTTCATACTTGAAAATTCATGGCTGTGTAATTATGATAATTTTTGAAGCCCAGTATACACAACCTACTTATTTGATTTTCCTGTGAACAGTTCTTTAGCTTTGATGAGCTTGGTACACGATTTAGGTGGAGGAGCAGGAAACAACTTTGTCCTGTAAAGAAACCTTCGCTGTTTTTCCCTTGGGCTATAAACTCAGCAAAGTCTAAACAGAGTTCATCGGGGTCAGTATATGTTTTCCAAGAGAGATAAGAAAAGAGAACAGATTTTCTGATTCCCTCACCTGGCATTAGTCCTTCCAAGACATTTCAGATTTCATCTTCTCAAATACAGAGGCACCATCTACCAAGGATAATAATTTATTTAGAACTTTACAGTTCACAAAGCATTTTTGCATATATTCTCATTTGACTTGTAAAAATTCATATCAGATAGGTAGTAGGTAGTGTTTTGGGCCCCCAGTGTCTGCGTTGTTTTTTATGTGTAAGGAATGTGCTGTCTTTTGAATCTTTATGGAGAGCCAAGACAGCTCTCCAGTATAGTGGCTAGAATCGCCAGATCCATTAGTGACTTGCTCATCCTCCCCTGCTCTAGTCTTGATCAGGGGCCATGTAGTCTAGATGCTAAAGATCAGTAGCACATGTGCAAGCTGGCAAAAGAAAAGGCCAAGTAAGCTCTCCCTCACTTGCTTGTGTTCTTTCTCCACAGCCCTTCATTCTCCCAGCAGGTCCTTCCTCGTAGAACAGCCAGGTGTTTTTCTTGATCCTTCGTCTTCATCTTGTTAATTCTGTGTTCCCAACCATTCTGATTCTCAGCTTCACAGTGGCTTTTGAACAAACTGCTTTTCTGCTTAACAAAGTTGCAGCAAAGAAACTGAAATGAAGTAATACTGGTGTCCCTGTTTTTCCAGGGGAGGAAAATAAAATTCAAGGCAGGTTCACATAGCTTATGAAAGCAAATCTTCCAAATTTGTGCTGTTTATATCATATCATGCAGTTTAATTTGGAACATGATACTTGGTGCTATTTTTGAATACAGTATTGATAAATAATGAACAATTTTAGTTCATGGCAATAATTGTCGTTATTTTTGAGAATCCAGTGCTTATATTATGACATATAGTTTCATTCAGAAAAGACCTTCTGAATACTTACTAGGAGAATAGCACTTAAAAATCAAACTAGTGATATACTTAGTGTATGTAGAAATTTAAGATGACCATTATGTCTACTACTACGGGCAGGGATCCCTCAGAAGAAATGGAATAGCCATCATGGTCAACAAAAGAGTCTGAAATGCAGTACTTGGATGCAGTCTCAAAAACGACAGAATGATCTCTGTTCGTTTCCAAGGCAAACCATTCAGTATCACGATAATCCAAGTCTATGCCCCAACCAGTAACACTGAAGAAGCTGAAATTGAATGGTTCTATGAAGACCTACAAGACCTTTTAGAACTAACACCCACAAAAGATGTCCTTTTCATTATAGGGGACTGGAATGCAAAAGTAGGAAGTCAAGAAACACCTGGAGTCACAGGCAAATTTGGCCTTGGAATGCGGAATGAAGCAGGGCAAAGACTAATAGAGTTTTGCCAAGAAAATGCACTGGTCATAGCAAATACCCTCCTCCAACAACACAAGAGAAGACTCTACACATGGACATCACCAGATGGTCAACACCAAAATCAGATTGATTATATTCTCTGCAGCAAAAGATGGNAAAAGACTCTGATGCTGGGAGGGATTGGGGGCAGGAGGAGAAGGGGACGACAGAGGTTGAGATGGCTGGATGGCATCACGGACTCGATGGTCGTGAGTCTGAGTGAACTCCGAGAGATGGTGATGGACAGGGAGGCCTGGCGTGCTGTGATTCATGGGACACAGAGTCGGACATGACTGAGCAACTGAACTGAACTGAAGGAAATGGCAACCCACTCCAGTATTCTTGCCTGGAAAATGCCATGGATGGAGGAACCTGGTGGGTTACAGTCCATGGGGTCACAGAGTCAGACATGACTGATTGACTTCACTTTCTTTCTTCCTATTCTTTTAAGATACAGTCTGTACAATTCTTAGAGAATCATTGACTCAGATTTTAAAAGAAATAGTGAAAAGAAAGTTAAAAATAGAAAAAAAGTAGAAGGAAGTTTCAGCCCCCCAGCAGGATCGTAGGTATGAGTCTAGTCCGGACGCTCTTCTGTGAGACATGAGGCTGTCAGGACGCAGAGAGCATCTTCTGATCCACTCACTCGGAAGACGTTCCATTCTGATGCTGGAAGCAGTTGTGTCCATGGGTTCAGTGCCAGAGGGTTCTTTGGCTTTACAGGAGAACACCTGGGTATGTCTAGTGCTTAATCTGTCCTAACAGGATCTGCAGGAAGTCACCTTTTCCCACATCTTCCTGGTATCCATCTCCCCTCTTCCTCCACACTCTCCCAAAGGTGGCTCCGTGCACAGCAGGGACCTCTCACGTGTGACTCCGTTCTGTAGCAACTTGTCCGCTCTGCGCTCCTCTTTGAGGACTCAGCTGGCTCTGGAACACAAGAGTGCAGAATGCCCCGCACACAGCGTCTTTAAATTCCTACAGTTCTCTTTAAACGGTCCTATGCCCTCACTGCCTGGGGCTCCCCTCCAGGGTGGGCGTGGGAGGGGACGCACAAACACCCACAACCTTTGGTGACAGTTCATTTTCAGCTGCATATCAGCCAGTTCACATGCTTAAGATGTTAATGACATTGACAGCTAACAAGAGGTAGGCTGAGGAATGCAGAGGCTGGGAGACATCTGAAGAATAACACCTTTCCCGGGATTCTGTCTGTTTTGTCTTTTACTCTTTGTCTTCGTATTTATCATCTAGTGACTGCAACATGCCAGGGTCAACTCTGGGCAGCATCGCTTCCCACAGAAACACCAGGACATCCTCCTTACAGCAGAATTCCAAATGATATGGGAAAATAAGCCTCTCTTTCTTTCTAGGATGGTCTTAGGCTCACTTCTCAAGAACAGAGAGTGGAAAGGAAAAATGCTAACTTCACAAAGGAGAATCTTGGCAAATGCCACCTTAACCAAATGACCAAGGTTAACATCACCAGTGAAGTCGAGAAAGGCACTTCACTTGTGGTTTCCTTTTCAAAAACCTGTGACCCTAGTCTTTCATGAGGAAAATACAGGATAAGGCTAATTTAGGTGACAATCTATAAGGTACCCAATGAGTACTCCCCAAAACTGTCACAGTCTGAAAAATAAAGATGGGAAACCTGTCTCAGACCAGAGACATGCCGCCTAAATGCAATATGGTACTCTGAGTTGGATCCTGGAGTCGAAAAAGGGTGTTAGTGGAAACACTGGTGATCTCTGAATAAAGCCTGTGGTTTACTTAATAGCAATGCACAGCGTTAGATCCTTAGTCTTGAAAAGTAGATCATGGAGTGTGAGACACGACATTAGAGGATACAAACTGCATGGCAGGTGACTCTATACTGTGGAACTTTTCTATAAACTCCGAATCTGTAGTGGAGAATCAAAGCAAATTTTCCAAGAAACTCAAAAAAGAAAAAGAAAAAAAATTCTGGGTGCAGTTCTCTGAAGAATGAAGGAAGCTCTCCTAGGAGCTGCCCAGTGGACTTGCAAGCTTAGAGGGTACCTGGAACCGGGATGGAATAAAGGAAGAGGAGGATGCTGTCTGCATCCTGATACTGTAGGGCGGCAGCCAGCAGGGCTGAACTGTTCCCTGCTGCCTCAGAGAAGAGAATGCTTTGTTCACAGGACGTTCTTGTTAATAACTGCATAGAGATAGTCCTGTGCATCAGTGAGAAAAACACAAAATTCCCGAGTCTATACGGTGCCTCCAGCTGTTGGCTTTTCCCCGATCACCCCTGTTTGTTTTGCTGCATGGCCCCTGGGTTTCCAGCTGAGCCCCTTGTGAGACATTGAACTTTGTGCAGATGGGCACTCACTGGGCCAGCTTGGCCTTGAACCCCAAACCCATCTGCTCTTGCTCAGTCATGTGGGGCCTTTTTCTTTCTTCCATCACCACTCATTAGTTTCTGGGTCCTGCATGTTTTCTTGTGGACTTTCGTGTGTCTTTGCGTTCTCATAAGGAGTGGAGAAGACTGTCTTCCTGCAGTCAGAAAGGGGCCTTGGAGCACAGCCAGACTTCAGCCCTACCATGTGGTCACCAGAAGAAGCACTGGCAGGAGTGGAAGGCGTGAACTCCCCAGGCCCAGGTGGGAAGGGCGGCTTATGCAGCCAGGTTGTGGCAGAACGTGTGGTCTCAATGGACCCCAAGCCCAGTTCCTCCTTCTCTCAGTGCCCTTTGTGGACACGTCTCTCCTGTGTGCACGGTTCAGCCCTCTCTCCTGAGCCCACTGCCTGTGTCTTCATCAGCGCCACCTCCATCTGTCTTACCGCCAGGAGCCCGGGATCTTCCGTCTAGGCACAGCACCGAGAAGCGAAGCTCCCCTCTCGTCTGGCTGCGTCTGGCTGTCGATGGGTCACACGGAGTCGGGCCTGACTGAAGTGGCCCAGCAGCAGCAGCAGCGTCCTCTCTTGGTCCTGAAATCTTGCAGCGAATATGGCCAGGAAATTCCTTTCTTTTTTCTGCCTGTGAGACCACTGTCCCCTGTGGCCGTGGCCGTGAGCAGGTAAAGTGAAGCTTGTGTGAGTGGAGGTAGGGGTGCGGGTAAAAGCCCTCCACTGGGTCATGTGCATCCGTCCTCCAAGCTGCTGTAACAGGGTCAGAGCAGAATTTTCCTGTCTCCACAGCTCTGGAGGAGGGAAGTCCGAGATCTAAGTGTCAGTGGGGTCCTGGGCTCTCAGAGGCGCAGGGACAGCTCTTTCCTCACCTGGTCTACTTGTCGTTCAGTCACTCAGTCCTGTCTGACTCTGTGGCCCCTTGTCAGTCAGTTCAGTCACTCAGTCACGTCACACTCTTTGCAACCCCGTGGACTGCAGTACACCAATCTTTCCTGTCCATCACCATCTCCCGGAGCTTGCTCAAACTCATGTCCATCGAGTCAGTAACGCCATCTCATTCTCTGCCGTCCCCTTCTCCTGCTTTCAGTCTTTTGCAACATCAGGGTCTTTTCCAAGACCTTTGCCCCTTGTGGTTGGTGGCCATGCTGGCTGTTCATGTGCAGCTTTAACACTTCCATCCCTGCCTCCTTACCTTTGTTGCATGGCGTTCTTTCCCGTGTCTCTGTCTTCACATGGCAATCTTTTTAAAGGGACTCTGGTCATGCTTAAAGCTCAACATTCAGAAAACGAAGATCATGGCATCCGGTCCCATCACTTCATGGGGAATAGATGGGCAAACAGTGGAAAATGTGTCAGACTTTATTTTTTGGGGCTCCAAAATCACTGCAGATGGTGACTGCAGCCATGAAATTAGAAGACGCTTACTCCTTGGAAGAAAAGTTACAACCAACCTAGATAGCATAATGAAAAGCAGAGACATTACTTTGCCGACTAAGGTCCGNGGGTTCTCAAGGCAAGAATACTGAAGTGGCTTGCCATTCCCTTCTCCAATGTACCACGTTCTGTCAGCCCTCTCACCATGACCCGCCCGTCTTAGGTTGCCCCTCAGGCATGGCTTGGTTTCACTGAGTTAGACAAGGCTGTGGTCCTAGTCTGATTTGCTTGACTAGTTTTCTGTGAGTATGGTTTCAGTGTGTCTGCCCTCTGATGCCTTCTTGCAATATCTACTGTCTTACTTGGGTTTCTCTTACCTTGGGGGTGGGGTATCTCTTCACGGCTGCTCCAGCAAAGCACAGCCACTGCTCCTTACCTTGGACGAGGGGTACCTCCTTACTGCCACCATTCCTGACCTTCATACATGATTATTGGACTTCCCTGGTGGCTCAGATGGTAATGCATCTGCCTATAGTGCAGGAGACCCAGGTTCGATCCCTGGGTTGGGAAGATCTCCTGGAGAATGAAATGGCAACCCACTGCAGTATTCTTGCCTGGAAAATCCCGTGGATGGAGGAGACTGGTGGGCTACAGTCCATGGGGTCACAAAGAGTCAGATACGACTTAGCGACTTCATTTTTCTTTCACTTTCATTCAATGTTGAAGGTCACAATTAAGTCTCAGAAAAAATTCTCTCAGTACATTTTCCCATAAAACAAATAAAGTTGAAAATTAACTTGATAGGGTAATTTAGAGGCAAAATAAAAGANACAAAGAGTCAGATACGACTTAGCGACTTCATTTTTCTTTCACTTTCATTCAATGTTGAAGGTCACAATTACGTCTCAGAAAAAATTCTCTCAGTACATTTTCCCATAAAACAAATAAAGTTGAAAATTAACTTGATAGGGTAATTTAGAGGCAAAATAAAAGATAGGGTGTTTTAACTGTCCAGAATATCTCACTTGTCTATCAATTTCTAACTCTATGTGCTGTGCGTACTTACTCAGTCAGATCTGACTCTTTCTGGCCCCATGGTCAATAGCCCACCACACTTCTCTGTCCACAGGAATTCTCCAGAAAGTAATACTGCAGTGGGTTGCCATGCCCTCCTCCAGGGGATCTTCCTTAACTCTATGGACTCTGCCATAGTACACAGAAATCCTAGGAGAATATTGGCCGTGCTAATGATGACTGTCTTCATAGACAAATACTGCATTTAAATGTGTGGCATGTTTCTTTAACACAAATGGCTTTTCTTCTTTCATGCTTAACCATAAGAGAGATGAAAATTATTTTGAAAGCATTTCATTTATCTAACATGCAGACACCAGGCTTTCAATGTTGCCTCAGTAATTTTGTGCTGAATCAAAGATTTTTTTAAACAAAGCTTTCTGAATGTAGGAATGATAGTAAATTAAGAAATATATCAGAGCCATGTAATACTATACCCTAACCACTGACAAGAGAAAGACACTTTTCTTAAAATATTAACTTGTTACCTTTTACTGCTCCTGAAAGCCAAAGACAATTTTCAGTTCAGTTCAGTTGCTCAGTCGTGTCCAACTTTGTGACACCATGGACAGCAGCATGCCAGGCTTCCCTATCCATCACCACCACCCAGAGTATACTCAAACTC